>CALNVZ010000645.1:28315-42311 GCA_940671915.1 Paracentrotus lividus | reverse complement strand
TGGGTTTTCTATCGCATGTTATTTAACAAAAGCATGTAAAATATTCTTCTTAAATGGATTACAAAATTTTCGCTCGTACTTCGCTCTTCGCTGATACTTAAATAGGATCTATTACTAATGCCCAAAATATATGGTATCTCCAAGTTTTTATCCTTAAAATTTGGCTCTGCTTCGCACGCTTCACATTACTTTTCTATACTAAATTATTGAATAGGAAATCAAGGCAGCCTTTAAAAGTATACATTCAAAGACAAATTTTCTTCGTACCTCCCCCTCTCCAAATACATTTCTCTTTAGTGTCCTATGCCTCTATCTAAAGTGTCCCCTTATTCAGAAAATGTGCCTTTTTCCCATTCGAACCCTATTAAATCCTTTCCGCCGCCTCTTTACTGTTATGTTTTTTGGTTTAACTTTTTGTTTTCGCGCTAACGCGGTTACTATTAATATGACCTTTTAATGCACAAACATATATTTCAGTAAAAATTTTCGGCTCGCGCTTTGACGCTCGCTGATACTAAATAGGAGACTACAATGCACCAATATCTCAAACTTTACACTTAAATTTTCGGCTCGCGCATTCCGGACCGCTCGCATTAGTTTTCCACTACTAAAATGAAACTGTAATCAAGCAGCCATTATGATTTATAAAAAGCATAATTATAATCAAAGACAAATTTTCTACGTATCTCTCCGTTCTTCCGAATACAGTCATGCCTCTGATCTAAATTGTAACCCTTCTTTTCAGAACTGTCCTTTTTATCAAGAGCCCGGTGACCTTCAAATCCGTTCCGCACCTTATTATCCACTATAGACCCTATAGCCATACCTCTTTTTTCGCGTCTCGTGGATACCTACAGGCCTATAGGACCTTTAATGCACAAACATATCAAATTTCAGGTAAATTTGTTGGCTCGCATAAAGCAATACATTCAGAAGATAAATTCTTATGGTACCCGCTCCCTCTCAAAATCCATTCCGCCCGCCTCTGCTAATGGGTATTAAAAACTTGTGCACGACGCTGCTTGTCTATGCAAACAAGTTGGCAAATTTATTTCGCTCATCCCCCCCCCCCCACTCCTCGACACGGATTTTACGCCTTGTTCATGCGTACTGCCACAATCTAAGGCTTCAAGATTTTTGCAATCAATCCCAATATGAGTTAATATGGCAATAACCAATCAAAGATGATTGCCGCATAATGTTATTATTAGAAGAGACTGACCCAGTAACGAATTAATTGTTCTTTCAATTATGCTAAGTGAGTCTTATAATAAGGGGGATAACAATATAATAAAGAAAGTAGGTCTCATTTGTGCGAAGCGAGGAACAGGAGAAACCCCCAGTTGGTGGGTCCATTAATTTTAATATAGGGGCCACAAACCCGAAAATTTGAGAAAAGGGCGCGGGCCTGGCGGCCGAAAATTGATCTAGCTTCACATGTACAGTGAATGAGTGGTTTTCAAACATAGGAGGTGCTCACTTCTTGCAGCCCCCCCCCCTTGTCATCCGTCACTGAAATCCAACGGGTTATACTGCCAATCGTAGAAAGTTTCTCCTGAAAAATATATCTTAGAGTTTCTGACAAAACTTAGAAATTTTTATTGCTCTAACAACTGGAGAGTGTATTTTTTTAATGGAAAGTTTTGTATTGTAATCTTATTAATACTATGTATCACTGAAATTATACCCGAGCCACTTATTTTCGCTTTAATATTGTTGTTACAGTAGTTTTTGTATGTACAAAAATAGTGCGTATGTTGTTACATCATCACCCCGCGTTGATGTAGAAACCTACCCAAACTTTAATATTATGTTGTGGTATTATAAATGATTCAAGTCTCAGCATAATAATTATTATTCAACAAAAAAAAATGCTGGTATTATAAGCATGATTTGAATATATTTTCCTCTTTTCTTTTTCTTTCTTTTTTTTTTTTATTTTTTTTTTAATTCCTTCACTAGCTGCATTAATCACTGCCCTTTAAAGAAAATGCAAGTGCGAAGACGCGAGTGAAAAATCACCATATTGTCTA
The DNA here is from genome assembly GCA_940671915.1 of Paracentrotus lividus. Lineage (NCBI taxonomy): Eukaryota > Metazoa > Echinodermata > Echinoidea > Camarodonta > Echinidae > Paracentrotus > Paracentrotus lividus. Next base: position 40,278 of record CALNVZ010000645.1, on the reverse strand, counting down.
TAAAATATGAATCGTATATATCTGCTAATCCTTTTTGAATATGACAATTCTTATATACATACGAGCTCGAAGCGCGGACGCTGGATATTTGTCTTCATAGGGACTGAAAACAAAAGATTTCGTTTATCATTATCCAATGATTGTCATAATTTCTTGAATTTCAGGCATTGATTGAAGGTACGCGAACATAAATGAATATCGGAAAAGTGGCATTTGAGCCTTCCCCCCACCCCCCCCCCCCCCCCGCGGCAGTAAAGTTTACTTACATTTACGTTTATATTTTGGAAAGGTGGGCATACAAATTCTACAAAAATGCTTAAAAAATAGAAAAAGTAAAAAAAAAGTATAAGCTTTACAAATATTCTTCGGTGGGACGTACCCCTCCCCCCCCCCCCAAAAAAAAAAATCGATGGGGGACACGTCTCCCCCCCCCCCCACTCAGGTCATTGAGCGTTGGTCAACCATACACGTATGCTTGTTCCCGATATCTCTGGGAGAGGGATATATTTCGGCGGGTTCAAGTAGGCGGGAAAATCCCAGAGGAAATCATTCATTTGAAATAGGGTCTTTTAGCATTTTACCCCCACCCGATAAAGATTAGGGGTTATTTTTCAATTATTTTTAGGACCAAGGTCGTAAATAGGGTCCCAAATGCGGTCCAAAAAGCCTGCCAGTGAAAAGGTGGTAAATTTTTGCTGCCCTCCCCCTCCAAAACCTGTAATTAGGGGGGTAATTTATAAGGAACCCCTTCCAACAGCCAAAATAGGGGGGTAATTTTGACACAGCTTCCCTACTGATAGGGCAACGTGTCGATTTGTTTTAGGCGAGTTGGGGGAATGATCGTCAATATTTCCTCTTTTCCTCAATGTGATACATAGGATGTATATGATTGCAGTGTTCATTGTTGGGGGTGGGGGTAATGCTTGTATACACCCACATGCATAAATATGAAAAGAATGTATTGTATAATGCGAGCGCGCAAGCCGCCCGAACTCTTAATTTTCTCAATAATAGCTGACATAAAAATAGGGCATCTGAGCATAATTGCGAGTGCGAAAGGAGGAAGGGGCTTTAAAGTCCCAGACCGGACCGAGAAATGAAACCAAAATACATTATAAAACGAAAGCTAATATTTCTTCCTACCTAATACAACCAATTCCCAATTTAAGCATTTACTTCCATTAGAAAGTATTTCATTTAAAAATGGTGATCCGAACCTCAACCAGCAATCCCTTCCCAAGTACTCCGTAAAAAATAACCCCTATTATATTAATGCGGGCTGATGACGTCAAAGAAGTTTAAGGGAATGCTGTTGCCAGGCATGATAGGGTTTCGGCTTAGAAACACGTTGTATTGCTAAGTTCAGAACAATAACCCATGTGCTTAGGAATTCTATGTGTTCTGACATAGCAATTACCAAAACGTGTTTTCTAAAGGCGAAACCCCAATTCATGCCTGGCAAGTAGATTCCTTTAAACTTCTTTGACGTCATCAGGCCGCATTATATTAATAGGGTACTTTTACGAGTACTGTGAGGGATGGCCTGGTTGAGGTTCGATCATCTTTTTATGAATACTGTTATGAAAATTAATTTATTTTGGGAGTATTTATTTATACGCCTAACTTAGCTTTCAATCGAGTGTAAGGTTGCATTATACTCCGTCAACGGTCTTTAACTGGTTTGTTAACGGGACCGTGATGATTGTTTGGCTACAAATACACACATGCATGCATTGTGAGTCTCACTAGAACATATTTTCAAATTTCATTATGCGATGCGAAGCGCAAGCCTTGAAAATTTTCTCAATATTAGCTGACATTAAGGTAGGCATTTGCCCAGGGCCCGTAACTTAGGGTGGTTCGGGGGGCTTCGAACGAACCTCCCGCAGGCGAACAGGGTCCGCTTTGACCAAAAAAAAAATTTTTTAAAATTGTTAAAAACCCCACTTTTTGCCAGAAATGCAGCAGATACTTGAATAAAATACAAGAAAAAGGAACGATTAAAACACTTTCTTTCAGTCCCCCTACATGTAAAAATCTTTCGGCTCCCGCTTCACGCTCGTAACTTTTATTTTGGGGATAATAATCATGTTTTTCAGAACAATAACGCAGGAAAATACACATTAAAACCTTTTCGCAGGGAAATGTTTTTGTTTGCATTTGTGTTCTATTTTATAGCTTTTAAATGATGTTATCTTCAATTTTAGGAAACCGGGGAGGGGGGGGGCAGGAGGGCACAGTGTATCCCCACTTTAGTACCCCTATTTCATGACCAAAATTTGGTTCCCTTTCTAAGCTAAAAAAGTGTTCATCTTTATACTAAAAAGAAGCCTTTCAGAGTTTTGAAAAGACCCGTGGACAATTTCTGTTTAAAAGGGCCACTTTTAATACTAAAACGGGCCCTTTGTTACTCCATATGTCTTTTAAAATCCCAAATTTTCGGCTCGCGCTTCGCGCTCGCTAGTACTAAATAGGGCCATAATACACAATAAACTACAATATTTAGCTCAAAGTTTTTCTCCTCTCGCTTTGCGTTTGAGGATATTGGGTCTAACAGAGGCGGTGGAACCGGGGGGAGGGGGCAGAGTGCCCCTTTTCTTAGCTTAAAAATGTCCCCTTTATACTAAAAAGAAAGCCTGCTTCCGCGCTGCGCTAGTACTAAATAGGGTCCATAATACACAATAAACTACAATTTTTGAGCCCTCAAAGTTTTCTCCTCTCGCTTTGCCGTTTGAGGATATGGGGGCTCTAAACAGAGGCGGGTTGGAACGGGGCAAGTGCCCTTTTCTTAGCTTAAAAAATGTCCCCTTTTATACTTAAAAAAGAAGCCTTTCATACTCTTTAAAAGACCAATGGAAAAATTTCTTCAAAAGGTGCACTCTACAATACTAAAAAGGTCCCCTTTCTTTAACTTCATAATTATCTCTTTAAACCCCGAATTTTCCTGCTCGCCGTCGCTATGCGACCTCGCAACTGTAAAACTTAACAAACAATAAGTAATATAAAAAAGGGTCTGACCCAGTGCCCTCTGCTGAACACAAACGCTTGTCAAAAGAATTAGTTAATTGTGTTTGCGGCTAGATGGGGGTGGTTTAAGCTAAGTATTATTAATGAGCCAAGATATTTTGTACTTCAACATGGAACCTAAAACGAGTCTATAAGGCACAATTTTTAGCTCAAAACTTCTGACGCTCTGCGGATACTAAATAGGCTCTAATATTGCACAATAAACTCCAATTTTTATTCTCAAAATTTATGGCCGCGCGTCGCGCTCGCATTCCTTTATACCATTACTAAATTAAAAATGATAAGCATTAAGATTCCTAAAATTTCAGCTCGCGCTTCGCATACTATAAGTAGGCGTTCTATAATGCCACAATAACCCCAGTTTTGAGCGTTCATGCCTCGCGGTACAGGATACTGAATCTAGAGTCATATAGTCATATAATGCATAGTTTACTCCAAGTTTAACTCAAAATTTTCGGCTCGCGCTTCGCAGCCGAAAAAAAATTCATTGAAAAAGGTCCACTTTTTCAGATTTCGAACCCCCCGTAAAAATCCTAGTTACGGGCCTGATTTGTAGCATAATGCGAGCGCGAAAGGAGGAATGGCTTTAACTGGATTAGTTAACGGCGGGACCGTCGATGTGTTAGCTACAGAATAAATACACATAGCATGCATGGCTGAGATATAACTAGAACATAATTTTAAAATCATTATGCGAGCACGAAGCGCGAGCTGAAACATTTCTCATATTGCTGAGTGGGAATAATTTGTAGAATATTGCAAACGCAAACGGCGGGAAGAGCTTTTCTGGTTTAATTAAAGGCGCCCATCATGATGTAATTCATAGATAAATTATAAAACACAACATGCATAATTAATTATGCAGGCTTGTGATGCCTTGGTATGTGTCACGAATAGAACCTTGCGATGCATATTAATAGCATAATTAATACTAATATAGTATCGTATATTCATAGGGCTGTAGGCCTAATGCAGACGTGAAGCGCGAGCTTAAAATTTTCTCAATAATATTGAACTGAAACATGGGTATTATGTAGCGCTTACATGGACTATACGCGCGAAATTGATGGAGGTTAGGGCTTATAACTGGGTGAATTAGAAGCGGAACCATCATGACTATGCCAACAAACGCAAATCTAGTAAATTCCAGTTAAGAGCAATATTGTGCGAGCGCGAAGCGCGAGCTTTTAAATTTCTCAATAATAGTGACCTGATGAAAAAGATACTTGTAGCCTCATGGGAGCACGAAACGGGGAGGGAGTTGGTGTTTTAAATGTACCATCGTGACGTTACATACATGCCATTAATATAACAAAGTTATTGCACTATCGATATTATTATTTCATGCGAGCGCTGAAGCGCGCGCTGAAAAATTATCAGGCAATTTTAACAGTTATCTGAAGTTTGAGAGCAAAGTAGAGACTAATTTGAAAAGAGCGGCATTTAGCCCCCAGAGAATAGGGAAAGCTGTATTATATAATCAATGGTCCCAGTCCCCAAAAATTACCTTGTCGATAAAGAGCCGCATGATAAGGGTCACAGACTTTTCAATATTCATTATTAATTTTATCAATCATATGGATTATTAATTGGAATCTTAATGTCTCCCAGTTTTACCTTATCGAGGCACCTGTCGCCCCATGGCACCATGGGATCGGTGCCCTTGATTATCGTCGATTTGAATGTTTTATTTTTTTTTCAATTGTGAAAAGTGAAAACATCTGCACTTCCATTATCTACCACGGTGTATTGATGATTACATGATTACTAAAGAATATAGCAACACAAGGAATAACAAAGAGTGAGGAAAATTTGATTTTTAAGTGTCAGAAATATGTATTTTATACTGCAAAATAATAAATTAATGTCATAAAAAGCTGTTTATATGATAACGAATTCTGTAATGATAGATTTATTATGCAATAATACGATATTTTTATTTCTTGATATCAAAAATTGGGGGGATGATTTACACACCATCCCCCCCCCCACCGAAATTATTGGGGGGGGGGGATGCATCCCCCCATTCCCGCCCCACAATCTGACACCCCATGAGAATAGGGCAGGCTTATCCTAGAATCTGGAACGAGCACATGTGTATGCGTTGACCCCTGAGTGAGAGGGGGGGTAATTAAAACTGATAATATAGAAATACGAACAAGGTCCCGTCCGAGTCCCTCTAAAATCAAAAGGTTTATAACACGTAGCCTAGTGAGTGAACGATGTTAATATCGTATATATTTTTTCTATATATAATTAAAAATGAGCGTTTATTTAAAAAACGTGACCGGTCGTAGTGAATGGGCGTCGTATTTTTCTAATTACTTGATACACAACTTTTTAAAAGCTGTGTTATCACCAATTAATTTATTTATTATATCTTTTTTTTTTCTTTTTTTTTTTGCTTCTAACTTATGTCTTGTCTAGATCTTGGTTGGAAAACTGCAAATTTCATTCAAAGGCTGATAGGCCTGTATAGTTCCTGCCAAATTAGCTTATGATGTTATATGCAATAAAGATGAATTGCTACAGGTCTCATTGGATTTCCCAGTTGACACTGAGATACAATTAGGTCTTGTCATTTGCTTAATCATATTGATCATATTGCCGATGATATAAATATTCTCATTGGTTAAAAACTGATAGGCTATGGTGTTGACCGTTCTCTGTCTTTTGAAATGGCCAAGGCGGGCATATGATGATGTTAAAAAGCTCAAGTAGTTGCTAGATAAACTATGTTTTATGAAAAAATATTTTGAATATTTTGACCCCAAGAAATTTCAGCAAACTTCCTATCGTTTCTTCCCTATGTATTTACAGCCTATATTACCCTCAAAGGAAAGTTGTGGCAAAGATAGCTTCATAATAATAGACGGTGATATCAGTAGCCCTACGTACTTGGAATTGGATATTAAAGGGAAATACAAAAATTGTTGTATTAAATATGATGGACACCCATCCAACCTAATATCAAATTATATGTTCCAAGAGCTTCCAAGCAAAGCGGTAAAGACTCAGTTTGACTGGCCCTTATCCCTTTGCGATGCCACGGACACGTTTTTCGTACAATTGTACTTTATGCTAATACAATTTTAATAATTTTCTCTTTGATGCTGGCAATCAACATTTTTTCATATTTCTCAAATTTTAAAAAATAGGAAAGGCCTAGACCCCGGTGGCTGGAAATTCTATTTTTTATAATTGTTGATATATTTCTTTTTAATTGTTTGTTGTTGTTTTGTTTTGTTTTTTTCTCGAATTAAGTGCTTTCATGAATTAAAAACATTCTATGCTGTTTGTTTATTGTTTTCATTGATTAATTTTATGTGCCTTTTTTTGTTGAAAGTCTGCCAATAAAAAATTTAAACCTTGAAACTAGAGTTTGGGATTATTTATGTATTTTGTAATTAATGTGTATGGAAAGCCATAATTGGGAGTTATGGGAAAGCCACATTGACCCTTGCATTCATTCGACGCCATCCATAATTCTAGCCGAGCTAGGAGAATACGAATTCCTCCTTCTGAATTGAACTGATTGAGGGCTTTATATGTGACGGTGTTTATGTACGTACATGTGGCTGAGCCATTTATAAATTAAATTGAATTTGATGAATTTGATGGAGAAATGTGCCTAAAAAAATAAATAGGTCAGGTGCATTAGCTGTGAGCGCCGGTGGACGGTGAAGCCGAAGGTATGGCTGTCGAGTTATCGTGATATTGGCATCCCGGCTCGGGGTGCGCCTGGCGCGAGCAAGCCAAGCGCACCGTCTGCAATAGTCGCCTGGCTAGCACTTGACATGGTTGATTATTTGAGCGTTTATTAAACTGTAACGTCGTAAAGTAGTATCAGTGGGGACCATTATCCTGAATAAGTGGCCATAATCGTGATTTCAGGAAACCACCATTTTCACTTTGTACAGCAGTGCTTATCAGTCACACACGCATTGTTTCCTCTTTCACCCCCATTCACTTGTGTACAAGCATTTGAGCATGGTTTTCCGAAAGACGCATAAGGCCGAATAAGTTCACCTGTTCATTCACTGGCCCCCCATCATTTCGCTAATTGCGGTGACATCCTCCATAAAGGACTAGATCTAGCGACGGAGAAATGTTCCCTCCCCATAATTTAGTATATTTATGCATGACGCTTGATATGATCACGAATTGCATATGGAAATACACTAACCCATATGTGCGTCCCAATGAACAATAGTCACGATAAAATTTAGATTCTTGGTCATATTAATTTTTTGGAAGTCCTCATTTCTTGATACGTTTGAAAATATTGGGCGTACGTCCGACAGTGGATTTCGTTGAAGTTCCTTTTTATATTTCTCTTCTTTATTTCTAAAAATATTGAAAGAGTGGGTCTACGTCAACCGTTTTTGAAGTCCGAGTTTCTTGCCAGTTTTTCTTGCGAAAGGTCCAATTGTATGATTGACAGCGCCGCACGACAACGTCTTATCGGGAACAGCTGCAATCGCGTTGTTCAGTTACAGGTCAACGCACTTCCAGTCATCGCAACCGCAGACGGCGGAGCTCCTCTGCGAAGCTACAGTAGCTAATCAAGCAGCGCCCAAACAATCAAAATGCATGTTCCTCTATTTCTGTAAAAGCGGAATGGTAGACTTTTTCCGTGTCTTAGACTGCTCTTTTACACAGTGAGCCTGGCCTGCAATGCATGTCACAAGATGAGAGCTTGAGAGTAAACCTAAAAGGGCCATGCGTTTTGAATTTTTTTATTTGAATCTTTTAACTTTAAATACTACACCCATTATACATAAAAAGTATATATTTTCTGAAAGGAAATTAACTGAGGATTTCAGAAAAACCTTAAAATTGCGCATTTGGGTACGCATTAGAAGTTATGGAACCAAACATACCTGAAAACCATGCACAAAGACAAACTTTGAAACAGCATAAAGTAGTATTGCGTGTACGCAACATCTTAAAATGGCATTTTTTGAATTCCTCTCATTCAGAGCTGTTTCAGACATAGGATGTGGGGTGGGTTACCGGACACGTTAACAAAATGAAGCTGGTTTTTCATCTAAGGCATTAATCCAAAATAAATGTTGATACTTCTTATTGTTATCAAACATTTTTCTCACAATATTTTTCTGACCATTTGCCTAAAAACTTCAAAAAACATTGCTTTGAAAACCCTTTCAAATGTCTGGTAAAAATTGAGTGTCCGGACACCCAAACCTGTCTGGACACCCAATAACTGGTATATATAACAGTCCAGTTCTAAGGTTTATTAAACTAATTTTGCGCAAAGCCTCATTATCATAAATTTTTCAAAAACAATGGAATATTCTAGATATATATGTTATCATAGAAATGTATAATTTGCCAAAATAAATTCTTAAAACACTCAAAATTTCATTCAGGAAATAGAAAGAAAACTAACTATAACAATGATTCTTAAAAGGTAAAATTTTAGAACATAAAAATTCATCCTCTGAAACAAAACTATATGTGAAGAATCTACATCATGATCAAATGACCATGTCAGCGTTACATGAAATAAAAGAAAACATAACAGTAAAGTAATTTTTTGGTATTCAATTATACAAGTCAAATTTAATTCACAGTGTATTTATAAATCACTTACCAAGGGTGTATATCTGGCCAGTGGTGGTGTTGCATAAAACTTTTTTTCTAACCTGAGTTTTCCGGTGAAAAAATCTCAGCTATGTATTTCTCAGGTTATTAAACCTGAGTTTTAAGACCCCCTAAAAATCGAATTGCATATACACTTTTAAAACTCGGTTTAAGCATCCCAACGTTTTTGTCAATATTGCGCATGCGCGATCCAATTAAACCTGAGTTTTTCACCGCACAACTGGGAGCAACTTCAGCGAACGCACAAAGATAGAGGTAAATTTTAGATATTTACGTAGTATCATGTTCGATGCTCGATTGGCAGTTTGAAGTGGTGGTGATAATAGTGTTTCGTTGTATTTATTTGTAAACAATTGTAGATCGTTTAGTTGTCATTTCACTCCCAAAACGAGAGGGACCTCGTCCGTCGCGTTTCAACAAAGTAACTGCCTCCATTGCCGCCGTAACTCTGGCGTAGCTGTTCCAGAGTCTGCTGCATGCGCATGCAGGCTTGCAAATTAAAATGATGCTCGATTTACTTGTCCGTTTAAAGCATGTTAAGTTACATCTCTAGATGTCTAGATTGTAACTGTTGCTTACTAGAAATCTAGATTCCTTATATATTTTTCTCTAGTAGGACTCTACTCCCGAGTCTAGGCCTGTTTTAAGACTGCGAGACTTTAGGATGCGGAACGCTTAAATAAAAGCAGAAGAACCAAGTAAAGCTTTGCTATGCATGTATAAGATGGTGAACTGGACTAGTCTCAATCCCTATCAACGACAATGTTCAACCGAATGAGAGATCACGTGAGAAACCCAACGAAATTTAAAACAGATACGTCACAATGCTAGAGGCTTTCCAGGACTCCTTCTTTGTTACAACCTGTAATCGACTGAACAAACTAGCCTGCTGACACGTATTAAACTCTCAATCCTTGGAGTCTTTCAAAAAACAAATTAAACCTAATTAATGCTACGAGGCACTGTGTTAGCGTATGTGTCAGGACACTGAACATTTTGCTGACCCAACGATACAGATACAGATAGATCTACAGAAGACGTAAACTTAGATCGACTAGTTAGACCCTTATTGAATTATTTCATTTGGTTAAGAAAACTTAAATTTGTGCCTCTAACTGTTACCATTTCTAAACCGTTCATGTTTGTGTTTTTTTTGGTTTTTGCAGACCACTTGCCAGGGTACTGCTACTGCGGCCTTAGGTTGACCTTCAATCCAGCTTCGTTGTAGGCCTAGTCTATTACTGTTAACTATAATCGGCATTCGCTTAATGGGCCCCTTACTTCTCTCATCAAATAACATTTTTACATTTTCTAATTTCTATATTTGTTCATACTTTCACCCCCAACCATCCTCTCCCAGCTCCCCAACCCTTCCTCAACTCATAATATTTTATTTCAGAACTTTATTTAATTAGAATCTATCAGAGTTCATTACTTCTCATGACTGACTCATTTCAACTTATTTAGATGGCGTCTGCTTTAATCTAATTTCTCACTTACTTTTTTTTTGCAGAAAATGTCAAAGAGGGACTACAAAAAAGAAAGAAGAGGAGATGCAATCGGCATTTACCAAGCAACGGTAAGTCTTAAATATTCACATATTTTAAGCTATTAGCTACTATAATAAACTACTTTATAGTGTGCCATCTTCTTATGATTTAGTTTCAGCAAAAAATTTCTTCAAAATTATCCACTTGAGGCTGTCTATGTTTAGGCACCAATATCCACTAAGCTGGTTAAAATCATAGATTTATAAGCTTGGAGTACAGTAAATTTTACAGTCAAACCTTGCCCGCTAAAAAAGTCGTAAAAATTTTCAAATCAACTTCTCTTTAAATTTTTGTTTTTAGCCTTAATTTTTTTTTTTTCTAATTAAGGCTATTTCTTCAGCCAACAGATTTTACACTCAGCCAAGGACAACTTAGTGAACTATAAACTTTCTTGATGCTAATATGCAACAAAAGTGCACAAAACCATCATGTTTCAAGAAGTAACTGATTAATGTGTGTGCCCCCCCCCTTTAATTTGCAGGTTTTGCGAAGGGGAAAGAAGCTTGCTGCATGTAGGCAACTCAACAAAGAAGGTGTCAACATGTTAGCTGATTTGATCAGGAGTAAAGACGGGGGCTGAATAAAGTCTAGGAGAGATTAACTAACCGGTAAGGATTCAAAACTGTAACCCCAATCAAACAAAAGGATAACAAATTAAATGATTATAAATAAATGTACAATGTTGTAATACAAGATAATGATAACAAAAGAATCAAGATGGTACACATATTTAACTAATTTAAAGTAAAAATTATGTTTTAAAAATCTGAATAATCACATGTTTACCTTCCAATTTGATCAATTTGTTTTTGTAAAAGTAGTAATGGGACCGATCCTAAGCTTTGTGTTAAAATGGGAGTGGTCACATTTTCAAACAATATATTGTATCAAATAAGATTTTAATTTTGAATGATTGAGTGATTAAATGTAATTGATCCTACTCTACTTGGAATTTCCCAGAGTACCACGTTCACTATATATTTTTTTACGTTTTCTATATAAAGAAAAAGAGAGTTATTCAAAGAAAAAGAAGGGAAAAAAAATATAAGTAAAATTCTATATCTCTGAAGGGTATTTGGCAATCAAATGATGTATGTCAATGAAATGGACTTTAAATAGCGTCACTCTCATAAAAAGTGCATAATCTAGTCATAAATTACTTGCTCATCTTTTCTCATTTTCTGATTTTACACTAGTGGTTTTATTGAAATTGCTCTTCAACAACATTTTTGTTTTGTTCAGAAGGACAATAAAGTTCAAACCATGCCTGGATGTGGTGCTGGAGCCCATGGAAGATGAACAAGGACAATGGACTACACAAATGTAGGATCTTAAGTTCTGGGCATGCTAGCAGGTTTATTAATTATCTTTTACTTAATTTGTATGCATAAGGCCATTTAATGGATATCCTTCTATTTCCAAAAAAAAACTTTTGTCACCCGCCTCTGGTGACATTGGATGAAGGCTGAGCTTGTGAACAAAGTTATCAGTGACGGATCCAGGATTTCAGGATGGGGGGGGGGTGCCGCTGAAATGTACGGTCAATAAGTGGTTTTCAAATTATATGGGCAGTGGCGGATCCAGGATTTAGAAATAAAAAAAATAGGGGACACACCCGAAATTTTTTTTCAAATTTTAACATAGTCAATGTGTGGTTATTTAATTATGCAGTCTGTGTCAAAAAAAATGGTACAGTCGGGGGAAAAAATCATTTAGGTGTGAAATCTTTTCATATAATGTGTGTTTGTGGTACCAAAT
>CALNVZ010000645.1:0-11861 GCA_940671915.1 Paracentrotus lividus | reverse complement strand
CCGCCGATCACGCCGAAAATTGGCATGCATTCGCCCGTGACCTAACTACACAATTGTATAGGTTTTTCATGAAAATGTTTTTCAATTTTAATTATGCATTTTATGCAAAATAATATGGGAAATCATACGTTGCACTAACTTCCTAAAAATACAGCTCCAAATGTGCTTCATTTTTGTGTGGATATTCTTTATAGCCTCCTATCAATTTTACTTTGAAAAAAATTCCCGTCTATCACTATTAATTTCTTATGTATTTTTACTGTTTTTTTAATTTATGTATTCTTGTTTTTCGACCTTTTTTTTTATTCTTTTTATGAAATTGTGGGACAATTCAGCAATCATAAAAAAGCATATAATCAAGTAATTTGAAAATCTGTTAAAAGCCAAAAATAATCACTCATTTTATGAATTTTAGCTTGAAAATACATTTTGTATTGACTTTGTTAATGAAATCCGTTTTGAAGCAATTTTTCGGTCTGACGCACTTGTACAAAATTATGCTTAACTCGCCGAACCGGTACCCGGACTCGCAAATTGGTCTCTTAAAAAGATGCGGGAGACTTGAGAAAAAAAAGTCATGCCAACATCGACGGCCGAAAGCTTTTCGCGGTTGCAACATATTGCGCAAAACGTCGAAGGGGGGCCTGGGAGCCCCCTCGGCCCTAGTTAAAGGGTTAAGACCAAAATAAAGAGGGTAGATATGTTGTTATATCATATCTATTTTTTGAAAATTTTTCTTATTGTATTGAATGAAAACTATATAAACAGGCTGTATTCCCAGCTATCCAGGCCCATCAAGAAATCAGTGGTGTTGAAATGATGCCAAAATATTTTACTTTATTTCCAGGTCAGGGAATTTTGAATGCCCCAAAATGAAAGTTCGGTAAGTCAAGTCGAACTATTTTCTATAAATGCAAATAGTTGTGTACTGGTGACAACAAAGAAAAAGACATTGCACAAGACTGGAAATGGGTTAAAAAATTATCAGGGAATTTTCAGATTTCATCTGGGAATAATTCAGGGTGGTGAAAAATCAGGGAATTGGTTACTTGGATATGCTTGGCCAACCCTGTATGAATAAGATACTAATTTTATATGCTAACATGCTCTGTTTCTTTTATCGTTTGCAGGTTGACGCCCACAACAGGCATCTACATTCTGTTTCCTTGCGGAGCTGGTTGCTAAAACTGCTGAAGTAATCTTTCGTTCCTGGTTTTGCCCTCTGGCACGTTGTATCTTAGATTTGGTCTGATATGATGTGTGTGTTTGTTGAGAAGCCCTATGATGTGAAACTTTCGAAGATATTTCCTGAAATTGTTCTGACTAGTGCAGGATTCACTGGTTAAATTAATTAGCTTGATTTTTGTCACAGGAAGTAGACAAAAGGGGAGGGAAATCGATTAGCTCGACATAGTAGATATTTAGTCAAAGGTTTTTTGTCATCTTTTGCCAAAAAGTGCAAGTTTTACTCTGATGACTTTTACAACTTATTAATTTTTGAGAGGATATGGTCATATTAGGCTTTTAGTTTATTCACCAAAACTCCTATTATATTCTTAATCGTTTGTACAGGAATTCTAGAACTTATGCTTTTTAAATGCTCAGATAGTAAGAGTATCAAGCCGTAAGTTGGTATGGAATAAGCCACCTTACTCAGTAATAATTGATTTATTCTCAATACTGGTCTAATAGGTGTAATAGAGAAGACAAGCCAACTTGTTTATTTTTAACGTTAATATAATTTGTCTCCTCTGATAATGTTATACTACAGTGGAACGCCAAACTGTGTTGCCTGTCACTCTTTCCATAAGGATGGCATAGGAGATTGACAGTGAATGTTGAACAAGAGGAGTAGTAGAGATTGTCGGGGGGAAGACAGAATGAGGGACACGAAAAGACACTTTCTCATTTCAAAGACCAGCTCGAATAAGGACTTGGAAATTGATGATGAAAGATCAGTCATCCGTCAGCCGCTCATGTTCTGCAACATAGAGAAGTTAACACCAGAAATTTAGGCATTTTTAAACAAACATAAATTAATGTTGAAAGAAGAAGACTAAATCACCAAGTTCAGATTATCAATTTTTTCTTCGATAGATCACAATTTGGGAACTGAGAGCATTGGCTGTCTTTCAAGCATTGATTATCATCGCGCTTGGTAATAGCAAATTCATAAAAGCCTCAATGTCAGCATAGCCTACCTATACCACAGAGCAGGAGTCCGGCGAACATTAATAGGCACCCCCCACAGTCTTTCACACAATAATTTTTATGCCAAAAAGGTCACGGATGTACAACAACAACAAAAAGAAAGAGAAAAAATAGTACCAATATAAATGATGGATAATAATAATACTTCAACTTAATTCATGATGTGCCAGTATTTCTTATCGACTTTTTTAAGATTTGTGACTGTTGGCGTTGTGATTTTAGTGGCGGGTTCAGGGATTTTGCGAATTTGGGAGGGTAGTTGATCACTCCCTGGAAAAAAAAAAAAAATTGGGGGGGCCAGTGCAAAAAAATTGTGGATTTTAACGTCACAAGTAGTAAAATAAAAATGGTGGTATGTAACCTATGCCTATTTGTACCTCAATCCTGGATCCGCCACTGTGATTGGTAAAGTGTTGAAGTGTAATGGAATGTGAATTTGTACTTTCAACATAAATGAGGCAAGTTCAGGACCAAATTTTCTGCTTATATGATATATTTTTGATCCAGAAATAAAACAGTCACGCTTTCAAATTATCACTGAATGAATTTGCAATTTCGAGTGCCAGAATTATAATTAAAGGAGAAAATTATGTCCTAATTGGTCTTTGCATACATAACATAGGGAAAAGACATGAATGGTACAATTGATATAGATGAGTATGCTTGCAGTGCTGTTTATCATTAGACCTCATTATGTAATAATTGTACAGAAATTCCAGGACACATGGGTTTTAACGCGGGAATCAGAGTAAATCCACGGTTAACACCACCTCAACAGATCTTTCCGAGGTTAACAGTTTCACCGGAGTTTCACACGTGCATCTAACCGGATAGAACAACTCTGGTATATAGTGTTTTTATGCAATGGAAAAAAAAATCCATATGGGATTTTAAAAAAATATCTCTCTAAAACCTGGACCTTTTCGAAATTTTACATCCCGTGCAATCTCCAGTAAAGAAAAGCTGAGAATGTGATCCCTCAAGACATCTTCCAGGATGTAGTGAAGTCTGCAGATGGGAGAAGAGGCAGAGAAGGAAGAAGATGAAGGGGATAGCATCAGAATGAAGAACCAGGAAAGAAAGTTCCAAGAATGGTTAGTATGATTTCAGTAAGCATTATCATCCATGCACCAAGAAATTAACTTTTATGCTCAAAGAAATTTCAGATCAAAAGTTTAATTTCTGAGGGAAAAAATCCCTTTATTAAATTTCAGGCTTCAGGTATATTGAGAAGTGAAGAAAAGATATGATTCATTTAGTTTTCAATGTTGTTTGGAATTCCATAAACTTCTCATACTGATGCAGTCTATGCAAATATATTGCTAATGAGCTGTCACTTGTATAAAAATGATACTTTGGAGCTTGATTATTTCATATTTCATAAGACACGGGCCCCCCTCTTTCTGTTCTTTAAGGGGAGGAGCCGGGTCTGGAATGAAAAAAAGTTTTTTGTATTTAAGAATATAACCGGAAGAAAATAAAACTACCACAGGTTCAAAATGTTTTATAGCACGCAGGGCGCACAAAGGTCTTCTATACAAACACAATTCTGGCACTCAGATTAGAACAAGAGTTAACACACCCAAATATTAAGTATAATTACCTTGCTTGACTGGTTTATCTCTTAAAGGCCGTATTGCTGGTCGTCTTGAGTTTTTTTTTTTGGTTTATACCAAACAGCAATTGACATAGAATTCTTTTCGAACAATAGAACCGGCCAGAAAAAACTGGTAACTCCCAGTGCTCTCAGAAAAAAAACCTTCGCTCAAACGTGTCATTCTTACGTTACAGCTGGAATAACTGTTTTCTGTGCACTGAGATATTCTGAACAAGAATAACATTGAGGCGCAATACAATATTTAAGATAATGAGATTCAGCAGATGATTTGTTAGCACCTTAGTTTCCCTCCTTATCTGTTGCTGGGTGTATTTCCTGAGTTAATTGTTGATGGACATTGTCGAATCGTCTCGTCATGCATTTTTTAATATCCACTTCCTATCTTACTTTATTTTATACAAATTATCAGTATTGCGCTGGATGGGAACAAATTATAAATTTTCGAAGGTGGAAAAGGATTCTTTATCTTTTGTAATTTAATTCTTTCTCCCATTACTAGAAAATAAGTACGCCGAGCGTTATTTTTTACTTTCAACAAAGATGCGATAGTGGTCGCAATCACTGGACCAAAAGCACATATGATACGCCACAGAATGGTATATATATTATCCCTATCACGCTAACATGCGATGCGTAAAAAGTCTCACGTTAGGTGCATTCGCATTCAATCTTTTCCTTATTACTTATTTTGTTTTTGTATGAGTTTGTTGGTTCTCCTCTCTGTTTTTTTTTCTTAATTTGTGAGAGGGGCAAACGTAGAAAAATCTTTTGTAATAATGGGAGTAAAGGTGTAGTAGGTTTACAACATAGATATAAATTAATCTCACTATCTCTAAGTATTTCAGAGAACTCTTTACAGAAGCATTAAGCCCATAAAATAAAAACGTCCAAATGTTCGGGAATCTCAATCGTATCCTACCTCGGAGCCCTCCGAAATCCCTACATCTATCAAATTAATTATAAATATATGGACACTTTACAATTGGTCGAGATTATTTGCTCTTCCACATATCTTTTGTGATATTTTGTATTATGTACATGTACTGTATGGGTTATTGTACTCGCTCTCTATCTTTAAATAAAATGAGACGGAAAATCTTTTATCTCTGACATGACACCTAAAGTGATAAAGTTTCAATCCATGCATAACTTGCCTTATACAAAGGTTTACTATTTATTACAAAGCACGTGATTATCTTTTCTTTCAGAAGCTTAGCGGTTCCACAGGGTTATTTGTGTTGGACTGTAGAACAATTGTACAATGACAAACGGACCATACAGGTTTCAGATTCAGGGCGGAACCCAATTGCTGAATGGAACAAATATCGTTTAGCGTTTAGTCATTGTATATTTCCAATTTGCATTAATCTAAGCTTGTTTTGCTTATTTCTCTACTGACCAAATACATCGTATATCTGTCAGTAACCTCTACATATAGCGACACACCACGACGTAATTATATGCAAAAAAAGTGAAATTCGGTCGGGTCCTCTATTTATAATGTCAAGGTGGGCTATTAATAATTCAAAATGTCTTGAAATAAAGACATCAATTAGTGTAATTTTACTTTCTCACTTGATGATATCACTTACTGTGATCTATGCGGCATGTTTGTTTCCTCCTCTGTATGATACAATTTCAATGAGAACGTAAGAGGTCATATCGTATCAGATACGTTCGCAACTGCACATGTGCTCTCTGAGAACTCGAACCACTCGGGACGTCTCCGTAAATGTTTTATGTATCATCAGAGACGTCTACCAGCGACAGGAAAAAAAAGTGCACTACAACTCTCTCGGTGAGTGATGTTCTGTGATTTTTACCCTTCTTGAAAACTCATGAGAGATGTTCAGCGCGAGAATTTCATGATGACTGTCTCTGTGATCGTACCGGTCTTATTGATGTTACTCTCTTCACCACTGTTACAACAAAATAATTCTAAACTGTCGTATTCAGTCACACATGAGAGTACCTAAGAGTCAGTCAGTGGCGAATTAATCAGATCTCATTTGACACATTTCTCATGCGCTTGATAAGGTCTACCACTAAAAGGGTACGGCATGATTCTCACTTTGTCCTCACGACTTCGGAGTAGAGCTCACTGCACGTTTTTCTCGATTCATGCTGAAACATAGTATAATATACATTATTTTTTTCTGAGTCGCGACGCCTATTCGCGGCGATCGCCGGGGAGCACGAGGAGGTAGATGTGTCCCCCCTCCCTCGATTTTTTAAGGGGAAGAATCGCCCGCTTTCGAGTTTATAAAATGGAACATAATTTTTTATCGTAGTGATTAGCTTGTGAAGGCTAATAAAGAGGTAAAACGTATGTCAAATGATGCTAAATGTTATTATAGAGCAAAAGGTTATCCGGCTCGCCACGCCTCTACGGCGCATCGCAAGGTCATTTAATCAATTAGTATTCTGAGGCCTAATGTAGCGAAGTATGACGGCAAATTTGTATTGATGTATGTATGTTTTCATTGACGGGGTGTTCTTGTGCCCCCCCCCCCCCGCCTCTCCCGTCGTGACGTGAAATCCCGCGCTTGGTCGTGGAGGATATCTCGGAGACGTCCTCTGTAGGACGTCTGCGCGACAAAAAAAAACATCCAAAAATTTCAAAACTCGATTCTTTCATAATTAGTTAACAACTAGTTCTGACCGTGTACAATCCGTCGTGTTTTCCGGAGGTGATACATGGATAATGACTTGCCACTATTAGCTTTGAATGGTGGTTATTGCGTCGTGTCACTTCTCTCACATGAAATGTCAGGTCAAACTAACACTCTACAATCTTGTGTCGGAAATATGTCCATTTTTATGATTGATCTTAACTCATGCAATATTAAGTTCTAGATTCGTTGTGTAGGATTCTAGTTCTATATATGCACCTCATTATTAAACAAAGTTTAACACCGGTTTAACTTCAAGTTAATCAGAGAAAATACTGATTATTAGCTTCCTCCGACATAAAACTCCAAAGCCATAATCAAATTCTAAACATGCCAGTTATACCCCATAGTTCTAGAACTTTGCCTTCTCATGAATGTGGTGTACACATAAATGATCCCGGAATGACGTCATCTGAATTCTAGCTTTCGTTCTACGAGACTATGACGCACGCTTACACTGACGCTTCAATAGAAGGAGCGTGCAAGATGCAGGCGTTGCATTCTCGTCTCTAATTACCCCTTTACTATTTTCGTGTCGGTACAGCATCACAATCCTAAACCGAGGAAATACAGAATAACGAGGTCCTAAGAGTGTGCATCGTTAGTATGCAGTACGTCCATTTTTACGCAGGAATTAGATGAGCTCAGTCAACATGATAATAAGATAATATTTGGAACCCTTTTTGGAGCATGTCATAATAAGACGCATGGGCCACGACGCAGTGTGCGCTGGTGTGGTGCCGGTACTTCAACGTCAGGAGAGACGTAAGATCTCAATTGCGTGCTGGTGTGCAGATTAAAAACAAATGTTTACAGGATATGTTACACATATACACACAACCCTGTTACCTCAGCCATACCACCACATCAACAACAGACCCCCCGACCCACTGCAACCACCTCACTCATTCATCAGCACCACACTACACCCAGTAAACAATTCACAAATAAATTTGCGCCGTTTGGATGTTTCTGCCAGTCACTGAATGTTTGGATGCTACCGTAAAAAAAATGAATAAAATCTTAACCCAATACTCGCGTAGCCGTAAATGGGTAACTAACTCGGCCCAGATACGCACTTGAGTAAAAAATACTTATCATGCCAAGTATAGCGAAG
This sequence comes from Paracentrotus lividus, assembly GCA_940671915.1. Taxonomy (NCBI): domain Eukaryota; kingdom Metazoa; phylum Echinodermata; class Echinoidea; order Camarodonta; family Echinidae; genus Paracentrotus; species Paracentrotus lividus. The sequence goes on along the minus strand of CALNVZ010000645.1, from coordinate 4,243 downwards.
TTTGCACTCCATAGAGACATAGTGATTATTTTTCATTAGTCATCTATGTTATTCCATTCTAGAGTGTTCTTTGCAAAATCTTCGTAAAGGTAGTTAGAAACAAATCTCAATGTTTAGACATACATATTTCCATGGCGTGAGTTACCCTTTTGTTACTGCCTCTGTTAAGTGTTAAACATACAATAGTTATCGGCTTGGGTTATGATACAGCCCCCGAACTTAGTTTAATCATATTCTTGATCCTAAGTCTAAACCTTTTTTTATTCTAATTCGCATGTCAGGGCCTTAAAATTTGAACGAAAAATCGTTGAATGCGATATTATGGAAACTTACATTTGTTGGTTACTGAGATGCGTTACCTAAATAATTAATGCGTTTTAAGTCCATTTTCTCTCTAGCGCCAATATCGCTTTTACCCTAGCCTCTGTTAAGGTTAATAACAACTCCAAAAATAATTTACGCTCTTCCTGCTTGGTGGTAAGTTGATGATGTAAATAAGTTGATAGCCTTTGTTGTATTTACTCATTTTTATATAGCGAGGTAACTCCCTATAATATTTTTTAAATCAATGTTTAGTTAAATTCCTTAATAACCGTTTTTGCATAGTGGGCTGAAATTGTGTGTAATGAATGTGTGAGGTTACTCGTGAATATATGCATATAGAAAGGAGAAGATGTAGCATAAGCATAAAAACAATTAGAATACATAGAAATTGATTGTGATAAAATGTGACTGTGTATGGTGTAGTAGAGTGATACAAAATAGTGTGATGTGTCTGGATTTAATGGTGGAGTGAGACATAGAGATATTTGTGTGGACATTATAACAATAAAGTATATCATTCTCAATTCATTTATTACTGTTGTCTTTTCTAGCACCCCAGCTCACATTGTCAGGCCGAGCAACTGTTTGCACCGAAAGATTATTCTTGGATGTCATCTTCCTGCGAATAAATGTTACTTGTATTTATAAATTTGATAGTCAAATTAACGATGCGACGTAATCCATGATCCAAAATGAATACTATGAAATATAGCCAGTGTGGACAGGTGACTAACTTTACCAGGACATTTCATGAATGCAGTCATAGTGACCTTAAACCGTTAAATAACATTTCACAGAGACAACACTATTAACTAAATAACATGAGTGGAGAACAATTTTAATAATCAAAGATATAGCACAGCTACTGTGTAGCGTGGACGCTTGATGCCACCACCCGCGCACATTTTCAACTATAAACTTCAATGCAGTTGGTCTTGCATGTCTGTAACATGTGACTGCCAGGCGATAAAGAGCGACGTGTGAATTACTTTTAGCAGACTTTATTAAATTTTACTCTCTCTGGATTAGGCAAGGTTGGGCCGGAGTATGATTCACATCAGGGGGGATGGGGGGGTCTAAATACATTTGATTCTCTCTCCTTACCATTGTTCAATTAGGTCTACTCTTGTAAGTAGTAGTTCAGTATGTTCAGATAATAGTGGTTATTTAGTATATGTAGTTCGGTTAGTAGATGAGGTTTAGGTTTTGAGTATAAAGGTTAGGAATTAGAGTTGTAGTTTCAGTAGAGTCTAGAAATTAAGATATTATTATTATGTTAATAATCTCAATATTTTCTCTAATATATTAGTTTGAAGAATTTTATGTTACTCTCTTATTTACGTAATTATTGTGCTCACTGGAGTTATAGTTCATATATATCTAGTCTATTATTTTATCAATTCTTCTATATGTGTTTATGATTTATTCTCTCATTTGCATTTTGCATTAGTGTATGATGATTTTAACTCATTCTAATTTAGTGTGGTGCTTTCTGGCGACGATGGGGGAATGTCTGCCCTCACAAAGCATACTTTCGTAAAAATCGCCTCTCTACACCAGCTATAGATAAGAAATTGCCGCTCTAAAAACAGTTAACACAGAATGTTAAACACGGTAGTCCACCAACAGATCGCTCAAAAATATGCCCTCAATGTCAACTCATTACAACCTTATCAATCTGGAACCATAAACATAGATATAAATAGTGGCCTCATTGAAGATAAACAGCACTAACAATACAATCGCGCACAACCGACACTCAGATGTCAAAATGAATACCTCTCAAATGTCACAATTTTTTTGTCAGATCCACATATTATAATGTCCAGATAATCGACCATCTTACAGTGTCTCAATTTTTCAGGCAGTGACCGACACATAATGTAAGAAATAAACATTACGATTTTGCCATTTGTGTACTACCTTAACTTATAATTGCGTCATATACCATTGGTCAGACACCATCCTCAAATTTATTTATATCTCATTCATGCATTGTAATCTAGTTTATAATCGAAAACTTGAAGGAGATGTTGCAGTGGATTTTAAATGGAAGCGAATGAAACAAGATGCTTCCGTTATTTGCAGCCTCTAATTAAAGGAGCATAGTAGTAGCGATAAAAACCATTCAGCACTATCGAAAAGCTCTAGTGTAAAAGAAACTCCTTAATAACTCTATATATATGTGTATTAAATGTCGTCTCTCAATATCAGAGTTTTCATTATAGGTGTTTCTAACTTCTAAACTCAATTCTTCATTATCTATTATGTCTTAAACTAGACATGTAATTAGAAATGACCATATAACGAGTTACATTTAGTCAATATATGAGAAGAGACGTTGAGAGTGGTATGACTTAGATACCACTAAATATATTATTTGTGACATATCGATCTTTCAATCAGAGAGGCATTCTTATTTTACCTATATCATATTAGGGCTCCATAAATAGTGGTACACTTTATCAATAATTAGTCGTCAAACTCGGTAGAGAGATACTGCGTCATTATGGGTAACTACTGGATCATGTATCTTTGATTTCTAGACCCATTAGTGCTATTCTCGTTTTCATTGTGAAAGCCTCGTGTACACCAACAACCTGATTGTGGTCATGTATTGTGACGCGTAAGTCCTTCACCCTGCATAGTCAATGCAGGACTTTGTAAACGAGAAACTCCACTCACCACGGCATATACGCCTACTTGATATAAGTGAAAGGAGTATTGGTAGAAGTACGTTGCAGCGAGACTTATGCATCTCTCTCCCTGCTCTCTCGCCACCTCACTCTTTCATAGGGACTATCATAGCCTAATGTCGAATTTATTCAGTGCGCACTTTCCCTACTCTCTCTACTTAGTTGCCAATCGAGCGAGTCTATGTGGCATGGGGATGGGATAGGGTGGTCTCAAGGGAAAATGTTTGGTCATTTGATATTTAATGACCAGTATCGATGTTTGGCTCAGCTTTTATTAGCTCGTTGTTCGAGAACTCTTAGGGGTTCATCAGACATATTATCGCATATCAAATAATTTCACCTCCCTCCATCATTATAATAAATCTCTTTGTCGCTACGAAGATTACCAGTGTGATGGAATATTTAGGCACGAGACTGCTCAGGAGTATAGTATACCCCATGTCACCATGACCTAACATCAATTGAAGGACACCGCTTTACGAGAGGAGGAAGACATATAAACCAGTGCCTAATTACTCCAAAGTGCAAGAATTTACCCATTTATGATATACTGCTCCACATGTGTGTGATGCGCTAGAATTGACAGGAGAGCTGACGATAGTATGAATAGTTCAGAGGAAGTGAGTGCCAGTTGTGTGAAGTAGTGATGTGTGTTGCAATCACGGCACTAACCATTATTGGATCATGGCGATTTTTACACACAAGCTGGCCAAGATAAGTGATAAACATTAACCAGTAAATCTTGGTTACTGGACACTCCCGTCTTAAACGTATGCGTGTGGGTTTGTATGTTGTGTATATGTGATGTGATGTTGTGCCTGTGTGTGAGTGTGTGCATGTGTGTGCATAATCTATGAAGTATGCATGTCTGGTGTAATATAATTGAAAATGTTTTCTTCCCTTTAATAACATTCCGCATTTTAATTGATTACATGGAATGAATTTTTTACATTTGCGGTTGACATGTTCAGACTCATTAGTGGTTAAAATGAAAACTTTTACATTTGTGGTCAACATGTTATGACATTAGTGGTCATTTTTTACATTTGTGGTTGACGTGTTTGTGACATTTGAGGGCATTTTTTACATTTGTGGTTGACGTGTTGTGACATTTGAGGGCATTTTTACATTTGTGGTGACGATGTTGTGACATTTGAGGGCAAATTTTTACATTTGTGGTTGACGTGTTGTGACATTTGAGGGCATTTTTACATTAGTGGGCG
>CALNVZ010000643.1:0-13539 GCA_940671915.1 Paracentrotus lividus | reverse complement strand
AAAAAGTTTGGAAGATTGGGAGTGTGTGCACACACAGGAGCGAACTTTCTTCGCAATACTTCTCCCTTCCGACGATCACGTCCAAACTCCAAGGACACGCATTATCGACATCAAAGGCGAGCGACCAGGACTTCGACACTCATCAATCAATCGTGCCTCATCTGAAGGTCAACGGACTTTAGGAGATGTGGACGGGTTATTTGGCGTTATACTAGACGGACGAGAGAAGAAGGGGAAACAGACACGAGATGTGACTAAAACACCGAAGAAGAATTTCATTTCATTTTGTGTGTGTGTGTGTGGGGGGGGGGGGAGGGGGGATAGTTGACAGGCATATCAATAAATGCTACCCAGAGGAAAGGTTGTATATCTGCCCCCCCCCCTTCCCACTCAGGTGGTCACCATACACATTATGCTCGTTCCCCATTTCTTGGGGAAAGTGGTAGGGCCTCTAAATTGAGTGGCTCGGGTAGGGGGGGGAAATCATTGAAATATGAGGGTTTTTTTATTAGGGGTATTTTTCAATTCTTTTAGAACGAACTCTGCAATAGGTTCCCAAATATGACTAAAAAAACCTGTAAAAGGGGTAGTTTTAAATGCTCCCCCCCCCCAAAAAAAAAAGGATTTAATGGGGGTAGGCCTAATATTGTTAGCTTCCCTTTCAAAAATAAGGGGGAGGGGATAAATTTTGACACAGCTTTTCCTCTAGAACCAGTTTTAGGGGGTATCTCTAGAAAATTCTGAACAAGCACAATGTTTATGTGTATGGTTGACTGCCCGAGGGGGGGGGGTGTGGGTGTATATATTGCGACTTTATCATCGATGGAGATTCCATTCGTTTCGCATCTTCTATAATTATACTACTAAGGGGCAGGTGTTAATTAGTTCAAGAAATATAGACAAAAGGAATGAAGCAGTGTCTAATGCCTTGTTTTTCAAATTACCCATACCCTAAACAACCCACTCGCATTTGAAATAGTTATTTTTCAGGTAATGATTAACTTTTTTTTCAGTGGGAGGAGGGCAGAGAAAATGGCCGCTTCAAACCCTTGTTTTCTGTTCACTATATGATATTATCGAATGCTCTCCACTCTCGCATAATATAACAACAAAAAAAACATCACCTTGGTGAATTCTAACTTGTATAGGAGAAAAGTGCTCGATGTGCAAAACAGAACTTTCATAAATAATGAAGCAATAAGCAATTTGGGCCTAATGTTTCATATTTTATTCCGTCCACTACTCGGAGTTTCACGATGCGAAACTCGTACAACGTGAACCTCCAATAATTTTATTGGTGGACCGAAAAACGTGGTATGAAACATTCGATGATGTCCCAGAAAAATTTTGAGGAGGAAGGGATTACAATAATATGAGGGACGTTATAAGGAATTAGAAGTGCTTACAGTCCTTAACTGGTCCTTATCTCAGAACGGACATGGGCTCGCCCTCATAGAGAGGGATTATCTTCTTTTACTTCAAGAAAGTATTTTATATGACTTTTTTTTAGGTCACTTTACTTAAAAAAAGAAAATTCCATTAGCGTATGCATTTTGTAAATTTTTTCATTCGAGACGGGGTTCATTTTTATTATTTTCATGATATTTTCAGCAAAGGAAAAGACAGGCTTGATTGTTTAGACGTCCGTGGGGAACAATGGGAGGGTGGTAGGGATAGAGTTGGGGGGGAGCGAGTGTGGTAGGAATAACGTTGGGTGGTGGTGTATGTTTTGCCAAGAATTTGTGGAGTGAAGTTGCTCGTGGCTGTCTATGTCTTAGTCTACCTACTTCCTCTTTATCAAGAAATAAGTGATATAATGTGTTGGCGCTATATATAAACGAGAAGCTGGTTTGAACCCGTGATACAATTCGAATAATTATAACTCAAGTGAGGAGGCGGGCTAATGCAGTGGCGTATCCCAAAATAAAAATAAAGAATGTGATTTAAAAACTGGTTGTCAAAAAGCGACACATGGTGCTGTTCAACCCGCTCTAATTATTTTTAGTTTTATACTTGACCATCAAGCGCTGATCCATCCAATGTTCGTAATGCGTACTACATTACCTGCATTTGCCCCCCCATCTCGTAGAAATAATTAATGGAAAATATGACACAATGACGCCTGGCTGGTCACACAGGTATTTAGAATCGGTTGAGCGCTTGGAAAGCTGCAGCATATATCTACTCTGCTATGATAGCACGGTCTCAACTACTTCGAAAATGTAAATTCATTTCAACGAATGAAGATGGCCATGAAGCAAGACGCCCCCATATTGTGGGGAGAACAGAATACTGAAACAGGGTTATTGATATCCAAGAAAATGCCATTTAGCCCCCCCCCCCCATCTACCACACATACGCAGGAGAGGGCTCATTCTCAACAACTTTCGGGTCAGAACGCGTGCAACCGGCTGTGAAATAATTGATATCAAATTGGACTGCCGAGGAATATAAAAGTCAAGTAGTCACACTTGGTCAAACACAGACTAATTTGACCAACCTTCATCCCCTCCCTTCCCCCCGCCCCCCCCCCATCCTCCCCCCCCCCCCCAAAAAAAGAAAAAATCATAACGAGGTACGAGTATGCAGGACCATTAATGTGTGTGTCTATAGCCATGAGTTATGATTCAGTAGGATCAGGACAACTACCTGGCAATTACCCAAACATCTACACCCCCCCCCCCCAGAAATGCTAGAGTATAGGTAGGTGTTAGGATTATCTTTTTTTTGCAGCAGTATTGTCCTAGAACGATTTGTACCCTGCGTTCGATTGTCTGAATAGTCAATGGGTAATATAACATTTGTTTATCGGTAAGGGTGACCAGGGCTCGAGTGTTGAGGAACGTGGACCAGAGCACGATTTCCGGTTGGGACTACCTGTAGAACGTGACTTCGGATGACATGAGTTTACGGACTCTCATCAACAATCATCGGCCGACCTCTCTGCCGACACAATCCCCGACAGATTTACGATGGCGTTCCGATGAAGAGCGCATGTGTAGTACACCGAAAAGTATGAATAACAAATGGAATAGGCGCATGACATGTATGAGAGTTTCTTGAAATGGATGGATCGTGTAGAACAGACGAGAGGTCTGGTGTCACCGAACTCATTTCCTCTTCATAATACCTGAAATTGTGTCATGGTTGATCAGATTTGATTACAACCTGTTTTAAAGCGTGATTGAACGCATCATTTTGACTCTTTCTTCGGTTTATGTTGAAATTGCTGAAATAAAAATCAGGAGCGACAATATATTGAGCTGGCGCGTGAAATACACCGTCCTCCCCATTCCCCCAATGACGAAATAACAGGTATAGTGATTCTGATGGCCCGGGAAAGTTGGAATCGCAACTTTCGGACGTCCCGGATTTTCCTGAATAGCAATGTTCCTTTTATGGTGGACACCACACCCCTTCTTCTGCCATTCAAATAGAGTATGCCATAATGAGGGGTCTGAGTACTCCGTACCCATTCTCAATGAATTTTATCTAAATAACTACGAATTGGTAAACATCATGGAAGTGACAGAATGACACTAATGGCGTACTCACTTCGCGAGACGGATTTGGGATTACTTTGAGACGATTAGAAACTTGTCGCAAAGCCGTCTCCGCGACGACAAAAAATCATTTGAACGTCTCCGCGACGGAAAAAAAGTTTTGAAAGACGTTTTCGCGACGGAAAAAAAGTAAGAAAGTCTCGAGACGTCTCCCGAAGGTCTTCGACAAGTCTCAAAACCGTCTCAAAGTAGTCCCTTAATCCGTCTCGCGAAGTGAGAACCACTATAACTCCATGGCAAAACAAATGAGTGCCTTCTGGATCTGAGCTATGCAGTGTTCAGTGGTCCCGTTTACCTACACTCTTCGAATGAGAGAAAGAATATTTTTAAAGTCGTAATTAGAAGTATTTTTACTTGAGGGAGCGTAGGGCTGTATTTCCAAGCAGACATCCAGACATTTAAAATTATAGTTTTTACTCTTGTTTTATTATTTTATTATTTTATTTATTTATTATATGACCTACTATTACATTCAGTAGACAGAATATATTCTCTCTGCTATCCGATATTTATTTCTAATATTTTCCTATTGATAAAAATGGATGACTTTTAATTTTCTGTTTTATTTAGATTTCAAGTTTCTGCTCACGATTTTTATATTAAACACAATAAATTTACTAACAGTTTTTGATCAAACTATATAAAGTAGAAATGCCTGGAATCGTTTGATTGGTTAAAGGAAACTAACGTATCTCATGAAAATTACCCCCGTTGACAACGACCCACCCCCCCCTCTCCGCCAAAATCTATTCCTAACTCTAACACCTACCCCTAACCCTATTTTGAGGGTAGTTGGTGTTATTGTCAGGGGTGGTTGTCCTGATACGGTTTTGGCCTACCTGTACAGTATACAAAGTAGCCATTAGATTCTGAAACTACTTTGCTGCAGACAAAAGACATTTCACTCTAGAAAACAAAATGAAGAGAACCACAAATTATACTCCGATATTAAAAAAAAAAAAATTACATTCACGAACAAATATCGCATAATGGTTCTTACGGCATTCCCCGTCGTCCTTGGTTGTGTTGTCGGGATAACTAAATTGAATTCTCATGGTCCGCGCATGAATTTGGCATTGAGAAACGGCTTTAGCCAATCAGAGAACGCCAAACTAATTGCCCTGAAGCCCGTCAACCAATCACCGTGAGGATTTTAACTTATTTAATTCGTCCACGGCTCTTGGCGGTTTTCTCTCATCTCTCCTTCCCTCTTCTGCCTCGGACCGTAATATACAGTAGACGTAGTTAGACTCGGGTAATTTCCGGAAGTCCTCAGCCAATCTGTCTTCGCATTCGTCATTTACAACGATAGCTAGATAGGTAGAGAGAATGATTTACCTTGTATTAGATGCAATCTTTTTCGCTTGTAGAGACAAATTGCACTGATTCGCTGTTTTGAATTCTCTTTTCTTTTCTGTTCTTCTTCCTTCTTCTTCTTCTTTTTTTTGCGTTGTCTTTGTTTCATTCGTTTGCGTAACATCGTGTAATCAGTGAAAGACATGTATAATCGCGATTTATGTTAAGACAAGCAAATTTTCTCACCGAAAATTAATTTTAGATTATCATGAATAAATTGCAAAATTACTTGGGAGGGGGGTGTTGCGCGCTTCCCCTGCGCCAGCGTATCCTGGCTTATGCATTTTGCTTTTCGATAGACACTCTATGAATGCAGCTTTGGGTATCATACATTTATCAGTTGATATAATACTTCGTTAGTTACGATAGCGATACGAATCAACTCTGAAAAGAATTGTATCGGTCATGCACAAGCGTAATAGAGTTGCTATTATCCCCAGACAATAACTGGCTGACAAAATGCTTTGTAAAGCTAAAGCTGAATCCGCCGCCTGAGTTCGACCAGAACCTGGTGAGATGCACACTCACTGCCTAAAAGTAAAATGTATATACATATTTATCAGATCGATATGCTCCTTTGTAACTTCTATCTATGGACGATATTTATACACACCAAAAAATTGTTACAATAATATTGTATCCCTTTTTATCTTCACTATCCAACATCTTGGGTCAATCAATCCCGATCTAACCATCCGCCCCAACCCGCATTCGCGCATCCCTTCTATCCATATTGGTCGTATGTTCCCATCTCTGATCATTCAGAAGGCTCTCCCTCAATCTATCTCCATCTTTAACGCCTTACTTTTCTTGACCTTTCCGCATGTCCAGTAGCATCCCTTTGTTCTCTCTTCTTTCTTTCTTTCTTTCTTTCTTTTTCTTTTTTCTTTTGTATTCTTATGATGAACGTGAACGGGTGTGTTTCTATCGTGTACATGTGAAAGGAAAGCAAGAGAGAGGGAGTAAGGGAGAGAGAAACAAGAGAGAGAAAGAGATTTGACAGACAGACAGAATAACAGGCAGACATACATACGATCAGGTATATAGGAAACATAGAAGTGTGTGGTAGAGAGAGAGAGAGATAGAGAGAGGAAGAGAGAGGAGAGAAAAGTGGAGAAAGACAGGGAGACAGATCAAGACAGACAAGACAGACAAACAAGTGTGTTAAATATTTATATCATATATATATATATATATATATATATAATATATATATATATAAATTATACTTATAATAATATTGTTAATGATAACCAAACGAACTATATTTCTAATACATTTCTAATATTTATAAACAAATACCTCATGTTAATAGGAAAAAATATGCAATGTTATGCGGAATAAACAGAAAATTTTCAACATGTAACAAAAAGAAGAAAGTAAAAAATGCTATTATATAATCCAAACGTTTAACCTCGCCATATTTAATGTCATATATTCTTGAGCTAAACTTTTCTTTGGATGTTTGTTGTATTATGTTTGTATTTAATTGTTATTGTTAAATGATATTGTATTATCTGTTATATGTTGACCTGCAATGTATATTTCTCATGATCGGGCGTAATCATTCCCTTGTTCAATTTTATTTGTAATAACGTGATTAATCCCCTACAATTGAACATTTCAATTATTTTAGAAATACTGAAAAGTTTCCATAAGAAGCTGAGAAACTGAAATGTAATCACTATTTAGCTTTAAATCGAAAAAGCATAATACAATGTCCTTTTGTCGGTACTATCGGGAGCAACAAAAGGCATTATATTTAGAACATTCGAACAATAAACGGGGATTGATTGTGATAATAACAATACATGAGATCCTATCATGTCTATAGACCATTATGATTTTTTTTTTTCTCTCTTCTTTTTTTTGCACTTGCCACTTGTTTATCATTCCCATACATCTTCTTCCCTTCTCTTTCTATCTTGATTCGCATCATTGCAATTTCCTCCTTGAAATTTAAGATGATGAAGTTTGTAGTACCACAAACTAGTATTCGCCGATTCAATGTCGGAATTTTACTTTCAGTGCTCAAAAATTATATGGTCATAACCAGATCATGAATATCCATTAGGATATCATGAATATTCATAAGAATAATATGAAATGCATATTGGTATAATTCAATTTGGTTAAATTTGAACATTTAGACATCAACGCATTATCAGTGAGATAGTGTCACTGCAGTATGTTATTATATTTCCACGGGTGCAACAATGAACGAATTGATAGTAAAGAAGAAAAAGTTTATAGAATAAAATAAATAAATAATAAATCACAATTTGTACATTGTATTAATTGGCCTCCTTCAATCTTCTTGACCACATGCCAAAGTGAGTTGAGGTAGAGAGAGAGTGAGAAGAGGAGAAGAGAGAGAGAGGAGAAGTTAGAGAGAGAGAGAGGAGAGAGAGAGAGAGAAAGGATGAAAACTTGAACAGTAGCTCTGTAACAACATCAAACATTTGGGTCATGTTGTACTATTATAACAAAGATGCAAAACTGTCGATATTGACAAATACAGGCCTCAGGACGTGACTGAATGTTTGTTATTTTGAGGCAAAACGTCACATTTCGCCCATTCAAGGTTTTTTACTTTTTCGCCATTTTTCTGATGGGATGTAGCGATCTAATTCTTCTCTCTCTCTCCTTCTCTCTCTCTGTCTCTCTCCTCTGTCGTCTGTCTGTCTCTCTCTCTCTCTCTCACTCTCTCTTCTCTCACTATTTAGTTATTCAGTCGTATATATTTCATATCTCTGAAAAAAAATATTGCCCCCCCCCTCTCTCTCCTCTCTCTCTCACTCACTTAGTTCCTGTTATTAGCATCTTATCTCTGAAAAAAAAGCCCCCTTCTCTCTCTCCACTCTCACTAGTTATCTATATTCATCCTATTCTGAATTTATTCCTCATTATCATTCATCTTCAAATCCGAAAAATTCATTCTGAACCTGGGAAGACGTTAAGCACTCCCTCTGCGTCTCTGGCGTCCTTGTCTCCTGTCATACTATCTCTACATCTCTATCGTGCAACTTGCTTGTCGATGATTTAAGTACTGAGGAATGAGTAGTCAGTAGGCTCCCAATTCTTTTAGACCCCATCCTCTCCTCTCTCGCTCTATTATAACGTATCGTAGGCCTATATTAATTAACTATTGTAAGGGATATAGTTATATAAATATTATTACGAACAGAAAATGATGAAACACACCGAAGTACTTTTTTTAAGGTACAGTCATTGTCAGTTTAGAAAAAGAAAAAACACTGAGATTTATTCTTTATCGAATAGTAGTGAAATACAAATCGTGAAATATATTATATATTTATTATAATACATTATGTATTTGTTCTTATTATTATATATATAATATATATATTAATATATTTCTATCGAATAGTTAAGCTGAAAACAAAAATCGTGAAATATATATTGTACTATTATTATATATTATATTATTATATATTATTATTATATATTATATTTATATATATTGGATAATAATAACAGATGCCCCTCACAATCACATAGCAAACAAACTCGTTTCGGACAATTATTGATTAATTGAATCATATTGGCTTTGAATATTTTATTGAAAAGAACCGATAATTCATGACTTTTGAATTAATTAAATTTCAATGTTATATTGAGGATGTCGTTCACGTTTCTTGACACTCTTTCTCCTTCTTCTCATATTATATAAAACATTTTTTTTTTAATTATTCATAAAATTTATATAATTACATCTATTTTAATATCAAAATTGAGTCCAACAAAAGTGAAACTGACCAGAAATATATTACGGAGGAGAAAAAATTAGCAAAGAGATATAGGAAAAAGCACTTTTGATGCAGTTAAACAGCACTTTGAGTGGCAGTCACTATACAGCTCGTTAAAAAGTGGTGATTTCGCTGTCTGAAGTGCAAAAGAGCACTTCAGTTTTGAGAGTGATAACAGTTTGGGTGATTGCGGTCCGTTACATATCGTTTTATGATTCACTTACTTTTTAAATTAATTTATCACAAATTATTATTCAAAGCACAATATGGGGGAGCTTTAACATAATCTCACTGTAAGAGGCCGTTTTAATGCAGTAAACTAAATAATTAAAATTCAATTGCCTCGTGGTAATTTGCACTGTTGGGTTTGCAAATGTAATTTTATAATGATGTATAAAATATTCTGTAAATTTCAAAAAAGAAACCCCATTGATAACAATTTAATAAGTTTATGGATATGATATAAAAAAAATGAGAGAAAAAAAATGAAATAGCATGATTGCAATTATGAATTGCCAGTGGCAACATGGAATGCCACATCCCCAGAAAATTTTGTATTTAAATAATGTTTAACTTTAAAATTCAGGAAATGTCCTTAATTGGTGGAAAGATTATAGAAGAGTATAGAAATGACGCCAAAAAGTTTCATAGAGCAATTTTGGTCTCACCGCCCGAACTTTGCTGGAGCGTTCCTGGAGCGTCGAAAAAAAATTAATACCGCTCGTTACCGTTCACCACCCGTTAACAGAAGTTGTGCCACCGCTAAAGGCAACGCCGTAAACCGCCGGTCACCGCTGACGTCTTTCCTACCGCTCCGAAAGTTTTTGAGCTGCAAAATATTAGCGGCGGTGAGAAGCGGGCAATTTCCGCTCCGGCAAAGTTTCACCACCGCTTCCAACAACGCTAAATCAAAGTTTGGCACCGCTAGAACGCAAGTTGGTGGACGCTGGTCTCCACTAGGCAACGCAGAAATCTGAACGCTAGACCACCGCAGCTAGGCCAGCTTTGCCCGGCGGTGATTAAACGTTGCAAACTTGGTGGACGGTTTTAAGCGTTTTCTAGCGACACGGGATTGCTGAACGGTTTGTCGGGCGTTGAAACAGCGATCCGGCGGTGATGAACTTTGGTTTGGCGTTGGTATAGGGTGTCGAGCTAAACCAACGCTCGCTACGTTAAACCACGCTAACAGCCAACGCCGCGTTTTAGCGTGGCACCGCTAGCAAGCGTGTTTTTTTTTTTGATTGTTTTTCCCATTTTGTGCGCAGGTGACGAGCGTTGTCGAATTCAGCCCCCTCTCCCTTCCGTTCAAGGACCGCTAGACAAAGTTCGGGCGTGAGACCGGCCTTAAAGTCTTTTATAGTTGCCTAGTAATGCTTAATGCAGACAGCGGATATGTTTTCGTTATTTGTTCAAATATTTTATATCAGTCGAGTCCGTTATAAAAAAATGCGGAAGTATATGGAAGTCATATTAAAACAAGATTCCCGGTATAATTACTAATTATTTCATTTTTTTGTGTGTTGATTTGAATACTTCAAATGAATGTTTGAAGAAAAATGATAATATCAAATAAGAAGAACATAAAGAAACGTACGGTGACTTCGTCAAACGTTATTTTGGGGAAAAACAACATTACCAAGTTAGAGGAATCATGTAGGACTTACTTCTAAAGATTTTATTTGTTTAATTACAACAATAATCAATTACTAATAATTTGGAGTCACGTTTAAAATATTATCGAAATCAGACATATTTGAGACAAACCAAGCTAATATTTATGGATTCTCTCATTAAAAAGTACAAAATTAAAGAAAGAAGAAAGAAAAAGAAAGAAAACAGAAAAGAAACAAGAAAAACAAAAGAAAGAATTCAGCATTAGAAGAGAAAGGGACTTTAAAAGACTTTATGTATTTTCTTTAGCTTTTTCTATTTGAACGGTTCCCCGGGTTCTTTCCATTTTTCAGATTTTGTTTTACAAATGTATCTTCTTTAAACCTATCTGAAACGTTTCGTTCAAAATTGTTACTGGTTTACTTGGTTTTTAGTAATAGTTGTTAAAGGGTTATGGAAATTTTGTATCATAATATTCAAGAAGTGGCAGACAATAACTCAAGACCACAATGTGGCATTATGGTTTTAAAAAATTAGTCATTTTGAGTAGTAAAGTCTAAGACTCGAGGTATACAGTGATTACAATTCATGTCCCTTTAACCCATTGAGGGACTGAGCCCAATTTTGGTGATGTTTATAGGAAATGTGTGTTTTATTTAAAATCACTTCGTTAACTGATGATACATACTCTTTGAAATGGTCAAGCAAAGTATATTTTTTTATGCTCTATAAGTATTATTTTATCTTCTGAACAACTTATATATTTCTTATTAGACTTTCTTAATTTCTCTACATATTCCCGCTATCCTTGCTGGATCTTACTTCAATCATGTATATTAACTAGTTGATTCCTTCATGTTGTGATTCCATAATACTGTAACATACATGTTCAGCAATTATTTCAACCCGACCCTCCCGCACTCTATGAATTTTGAGGGACAGACAGTGGCTTTTTTTTTCAACCCTGCCTAACGCTAACCATAAGTTTCTTTACTCTTCTTACATAAGCTCAATTACACAAAAAGGCCCCGATATGTGTCAGGGGAAAACAAATATTGCCCCCCCCCCCACTGCCTCTCACCCATGCATACCATCCAATTCCTCACGTTCCCGCCAAAACTCCGACCATTACCACAACACGATGTAATCGTCTGCCACATTATCAAAAGGGTGACCAACTAGAAATCCGCTCCCAGACACGCATAAAAAATGTTCCAGACACAACAACCTGATACATTTCTGTATCGCTCCTTTCTCTCATAATGTCCAGCTAGCAACCCCAGACATTTCTGGACTTACATACGGCGTGCTTGAGGGTGTTTTATGCTGCAGGGGCCGAATAGACTTTATATAGGATAAGCACAAGCCGAGACTAAGACATTGTGTCGCTCGTGGACTCAGCTGTTTTATTGCGAATCATGAATGAAATGATGAGGCTACAAACAGAAGAGTTGGCCCTTGAGCACGATGCACGTATGTGTGATAGGGAGAGGGCTGGGTGGGTGGGGGGGGGGAGGATCTGTTAGCCGGCCTGATCAAGGTCAGATTTCAGTCGTGGCTACAGGAATGGAAACGCATGTTGCATGTTGTCTGCACGGAGTTTAATAATGAATGATGATGTAACTCTTTTCCTTCGTGCCAGGCGCGGATTAGGATTCTCATTCGAGTAAGATTTGTGCGGGTCCAATATTGTCAGTGGGTCAATAGCGGCTCTATCGTGTTTGGGCGTGGGCCGATACTTTATTTGCGTGACGTATACGGCTGGGTCCGCTACTGCGTGTTGTCTTTACGTTTCGACTTATCCCTCCCTACTAGTTAATTCTTTTCATGTTTGGACCATTATTATCGCCAAATGTCTTTTTTTCTGGCAATCTTTTTATTTCTTCAATACATTGCTTGCGTAATTTCATTCTAAGCGTATTGATCAACCGTATCTTAAAATTATTGGTATTCAATTTGGTTTGATTTAAGTTAATTTATAGCCACGATTCCATATACAATATTACGAATGTGAAAGGAAGGCTTGTGCGAATTAAGAATAGAAACATCATTGGCAGACGGGTAAGGTGATAAAAGTGATGAGAGCAGTATGTTTCTATTAATGCCGATAGCCACCTCAAAACCTGGAAAACACAGTTAAGAAAAACGGTTCCAAAAGGCACAATAGGCACACCTTTTTCTTCCCTTTGGCACCTTTATGTCTATTAAATGGTACTCACCAGCACCCTGAGAAACCTTGAGTGCTGGTGAGTATACCCTACAGAAATGTGCCAATAGGCACCTTTAGGGTGCTGTATGTGGCAAAATCGAGCACCACTTAAAGCTGTCAATAAGACCATTAAAAATGTACTAAACAAAGCCCATATTCGATATCTTTCTTTAAAAGTTTCTGATAGTAACAGTGTGATCATGGTGATACTACGACTGAATCCAAAGACCCGCCTTTCTTTGAAAACAGTTATCTCAGTTTCCATTAACTGATTTACTACCTCTGACTGTTTCTGATTATCTCTCGCATTGATATGAATTTCATGCAGTTTTGCTACGTTGACTGCTAAAAATTCTGCACCAGAGCTAAAAAATATACTCCTTAATTAATGATGGTAGAGTGACGCGACAACCCCTTTTGGTTTGAGAATTCAATAAATGGGCTTCATTCTTTAATTGGAAAAATTACTACTCAATGTCGGTTACGTCCACTCGCATAAATAATTATTGCTATACGTTCGAAAAGTAGGGTATATATTGTTTTATGCTCGAAGTATATTAAAGCAACTTTCTCTGACTAAGGCATGCCACCCACTCAATCATAAAAACACATAATTGTACCTCATTGTCGTCTGGTTCATATTTGATCGACAGTTATCAATTTAATCGATTCATTACGTCGATCGTTCACCGAAGTGCAATTGGCGCCTTTATATTTGTTTGGAGCGCTTCGTTATAGTTTTCGTCTTATTGTTGTTGGCTGTGTTTTTTTGTTTGTTTTTTCTTCTTTTTTATTTTCAAGTAAAATAAGTATTTTATCATTTTGTCATGGATATCCATATTCCATGGTTCTGCAATTTTCGAAGGTTATTAATTCGTATAATGAATATCGGTTATAAATAATTGTTTCAGAGAAGTTTTATTTGACCTAGCATCAATAACACAGAGGTATATAGTACATGCCATGGCACGTAATTCGTGTGGTATTGAGGTTGAAGAAAAGCTGGTATTTGTATTATTTAATTCTTAAT
>CALNVZ010000641.1:37212509-37239197 GCA_940671915.1 Paracentrotus lividus | reverse complement strand
GCCAGCAAGAGCAAAGTCCATAGAGTGATCTCGACCAGGGTTTGGATGGTTGTGTGTCCGCAGGGGTTTGACCTTTGACACAGGATGATGGCTGACCGTACCGCTCCCTGATGATGGTTTTCTAGAAGATCCTAAGAGTTGACCAGTCGCTGATCCAAGGAAAAAGTTTTCTGCAGTCTGGAGGAAGGAAAAAACATCATTGATTATAAAGGTGCCTATAAATACTAAATTTTTCCCTACAGAGATGCCAACACTACAGAATAGTTAGAACATTAGAAAGCAAATAAACACAAATAGTTAAAAAGCAGCTGAATCAAATGACTTCTCAATCATGACACAAAGCATGAATAATGACATTTTGCACGGTCATTCAATTTTGGGAATGCATCCAAATTAACAGATTTCTTTCTTTTGTGACCCAGACATTTAATTCAGCTGTCTTGATTATTTGCATTTTTTGTGTTGTAATTTCTAATGTTCTAATTATTCTGTAGTGTTGGCATCTCTGCTTCTAACTGCATCTCTGCTTCTAACAGAAACAGTCCACTCCCATTATAATGAGAACATATAGACGAATTTGGAATTTGGGTAATGTTTTGGCATGGTGGCAGCCATTGCTGGGGGGTTAATCATATACTATGCATGCTCTACGTGTGCGTATGTATGCGTAACAAAGGAAAATGTACAAACGCGCAGACATACACGCACATGGAGAGCTCACTTCCAATACATGAAATTCGTCCATGCAAAAAAGATATAATGAGGCAGTTATTCCAGTCCCGTTTCCAAACATGTGCACACTCTATGTATCAAAATGTTCAGTCTAGCAAGATTTCATTATATTGAGATAGTTTGCTCTGTCTGGAGTACCTCATTCTAACAGGAGTGGACTGTATACACGCCCACAACCTCTGCTTTCTTGCTACTTTAATACAACATTGATTTGGTTACCGGTACAACAGTTCAGTCTTATATTATTTAAATATGATGTGAATTCTGTATGAAGACATTAAAAGCCTAAAAGTATCTTCCTTCAATTGCCAACTTTTAGGGGAAAAAAATTAAGGCATGATGTACCACAACAGAGAGGGGCTCATATATGTATATATCAGTAATTTTATGTTATTCATAGCATTCTAGACCAAAAAGTAAAACAGAAAGATGTACCCCACATAATGCTAACCGAGTAACTCTGCCTTAGGCACCTTCTCCATTCAAAAGGCCTCAGTTTCCCGGCTTTCAGCTTTTAACATGCTTAAGCCATATTAAGATTTTTGGATTCTATTCAAAAGCCGATAAATCAGCGTTTGGAACAAGGGATGCGGGAAACTGACACCTTTTGAATGGAGAAGGCGCCTTACAGGATATAAGTGTAAATGTACAGTGTATAATGTGTAAAGCATTCTCTGTAAAGCGCCATGAGCATCATGCCTGACAGACTTGAGCGCTATATAAGAATTAGCCACCATTATTATAAGGACATTACACCAGTAATTATATGATTAAGAGACTGTACCTGTGGTTTATTGTCCGACTGGGGGCGTGAGCGTTCCCTGGATGATGATCGATTTCTACCAGTACTACAGCTCCTCACCCTCCTACCGGTCTCATCTGCACCCCTCCTTGCTAATCGCCCCCTCTCTCTTACCCCTCCATGGGATGAACCATTCTCTACTGGAAGACCTGAAAGACTTGGTGCACTATTACTACTGTGACCACCAATAGGAGTCATCAAAGCCTCTTCCCTGCGTAGAGGGATAGAAGCAACATGTGTCCTGTTTCTATCAACTGCAGCCGGTCGGACCGGAGGCCTGTGTCTAACCATGCCCCGCCCACCTCCCATTGGTGGCTTCTGATTGGTTAGTTCATTTAAATCTATATTAAGATCGACAGTTCGATGGGATGGATGGTTTAGTTCATTTAAATCTATATTAAGATCGACAGTTCGATGGGATGGATGGTTTGATGGTGTGTCGTTGATGAGATCATCATTGGAATGTAGTCTTTGAAGAGCAGCCTGGGTTACAGGGTTAGTTGGCTCGGAGTGTCGTGGAAGCCCTCTATGACGATCAGGAGTGGACCTAGCAGATGAATTGAAACAAGACTTTCGGATCAGATGAATAATTTTATAATAATTTTAATAATAATAATTATCATTGGCTTCATGAATAGTGCTCTTATCCATCTTGGGACACTTAAATAATGCACACCTGTGATCAATATCGATCCTCCACTGTATGATGCACAAACACTATATCTATCTACACAATGCATTAACAATTAAAGGGATGCATTAACATTGAATGATATTAAAATTGCAATTTATTTGATTTAGCTCATTTTGCCAACATGATTATAAACTCATAGGTCATTCTAGCATCCTTTTAAAATTGCAGGCAAATTTCTTGCTTTATGTTCGAGATATGATTTTGTACTCAAATTTTGAAAGCCATCCCAAGCATGTATTTGAAAGCATGTGTTTTTAAATACAGAACATCATACATCGCATATCCTGCAGTGAAGTCCCTTTCCCTACTGGGTTGCTAAGCTTGCAACAGAGCGGTAGTATATTAATCATGTAAAGCCATATTTGTTTACACTGTTTTTTTATGATCAGAGCAATAGAAATTTATTCATTTTGATCTCTTTTACAATTGTTTTTTGAAGTTACCCAATCCCTTTAAGTGAAATTAATATAGACAG
Source organism: Paracentrotus lividus (assembly GCA_940671915.1). Taxonomy (NCBI): domain Eukaryota; kingdom Metazoa; phylum Echinodermata; class Echinoidea; order Camarodonta; family Echinidae; genus Paracentrotus; species Paracentrotus lividus. Next base: position 37,236,494 of record CALNVZ010000641.1, on the reverse strand, counting down.
AGAAGTGTTTGAAAGGCATTTCTTGATCTGCTTTTTACGAGGAAAAATATTAAAGGCTAACGTGATAAGATCATCCCTGTAACCAACTATGAAACAAAATAATGAGTTGTGATTACCTTTGTGGAAGTGTAGGTTTGGATGATAAGGAAGCACCTGTTAGTTGAAATCCAGTGGACAGTCCTACATCCATAGCCTCCCTGTCTGCCCCCATGGCTCTCAGTCCACCGGTCCTACCCCTCAATCGCCCTCCTGGATCACGCCCCTCTCCTTCCCTCCTCTGAATCTTAACCACTCCTATACCAGGGATGATCTCAAGGGGTGAGGGATCACCCCCGTCGGCCCTCTCCTCACTCCCTGAAGAGGGTTTCTTCTTCTTCTTGGTTTGTCTGGTGTTGGGTTCGAGGGGGTTCCAGACCACTGTCCCATCTACTGGACATGTTGGGTGCTCATGAAGTAACCATTGGTCTATGCAGGCTGCATGGAACTATAAGAGCAGAAGGGGAAAACATCATACAATAAAAGGCTTCCGACAATTCATTCTGGTAAGCATTCCCGATTACATTCACAGGGGATGAAAGGTAATGTACAACTATCAAAACACAGGATCCTTTCTGCCCAAACATGGTAGGGTGATTTTGACAAAAAGCTTTTACAAGCTGATGTGCTCAGTCATCCATGATACCACAGGTATAAATTTGTATTTTTGGACATAATATGAATTCTTCTTTTGCATGAAGAAAAGTTTAAGGTCATTTTAAGAGTCTATCAAAGTTAGGTGTAAAATTTTCCGGGTCACACTGGTATATCGTTGGTGACAAAAGCTCATACCTCAAAAATGTCAAACATTCAGGAGAGCTAAAAAACAAAGCAGCCAACTCACTATAACCTAGGGAATTGCATTTCCATGACATGTTGTGGTGGTTTCATTTTTTGGGGTGATAGAGCTGGGATTTAGACTGGACATTATTTGACTGATTACCTGCAAATTAACCAAAAAGGTGATTTTCATCAAATTTGATAAACAAGTTCTTGCCTCCCCATCGACAATATGCAGATAGTTTAATGAGCTGTTGCCGCAAATGTGTTCCCTAATACTGTATTCGCTGTAATTTTTTTGCGATTAATTTTTAGCGCTGAGCGGCCTCAAAGAATGTTCACAGGTTCTTGAATAAGCGCTGCATTTTAGTAAGCATGCAATTGAATGCACCCAATACATGCATAAAAAAGCATGGTCATATATTCGCGCCTGCCGATCTTTGCGCGAAATCTGCGAAAATTAATGTACCGCGAATATTTCCACGATTACAGTAAGCCAATATTTTTGTCATTTAACACTAGTTTAGGAAGTTCGCGAGTTAATAATTTTGCATTTCTTGTGATGTTTTCATCACTATAAATAGCCTTATGTTGCAGTGAAAATTTTCGAAAATAAAACCATAGCGAAAATTACCCGAAAATTACCACATACAGTAGCATGACAGTACATACCTTATGCCTGCAGGGCAGTTTCTTGACGAGTTGTCCGATGACATACGCTCTCAAACAGACTCTACATTGAGTTCCTAATGAGAGCAAGCTACTACCTTCTCTCACTGTCTCTACATGGAAGGATTTCACTATGTGTTCAGGCACGTTACTTGTCTGATTGGAGGCAGGGCTGGAGAAAAATAATAAATGATAAGATCTGGTTTATCCTCTGCCTATTGATTCATTTCTAGGTGCATACAAACAATAATACTAATATTGTTCAATATTAATTTCTAATTTCTAATGTTCTAATTATTCCTTAGTCTTGGCACCTCTGCTACATTTCAAATACGCAGTCGGATGTTCAGAGAGGGAGATGGAGTCTGGGAAAATAGTGATGATTACTGACTTGTCAAGCTGTAGTAAGGTGTCGTAATCTTCATCAGTGAGGAGAGAGAGACAAGAGGGAGGGAGGGAGAGAGAGAGTGAGAGAGAGAGAGAGAGAGAGAGAGAGAGAGAGAGAGAGAGAGAGAGAGAGAGAGAGAGAGAGAGAGAGAGAGAGAGAGAGAGAGAGAGAGAGAGAGAGAGAGACAAGGATGGGGTGGGGAGAGAATTTAGTCAATGATTACTGACTTGTCAAGTTGTAGTAAGGGAGAGGGAGGGAAAGAGAGAGAGAGAGAGAGAGAGAGAAACAGAGCTAGCGAGAGATAGACAGAGAGAAAGGGAGAGATAGAAGGGAAATTGAAAGAATACTGACTTGTCAAGCTGTAATAAGGTAATCTTCATGAGACAGACAGAGAGAGAATGAGAGAGAAAGATAGAGAGAAAGAGAGAGAGAAAGAGAAAGAGGATGGGGTGGGAGCAGAATTAATTTACTGATTACTGACTTGTCAAGCAGTAGTAAAGTGTCATAATCTTCATCAGACAAACAGAGAGAAAAAAACAATAGTGGGGTGGGAGAAGAATTTAGTTAATAATTTCTTACTTGTCAAGTTGTAGTAAGGTGTCATAATCTTCGTCAGTGATGTCTCTATTCTCTAAATCTGACATAACGGCTGAAGGCAATGCTCCTCCTGATCCTCGCTGGGCAGGGCGCCATCTTTGGTTGCTTTTCTACAGGTGCGTAATAATAACAGAATTATGACTTCTCATAATTATAAAAGATTGCTGAAAAATATAACTTATTGAATTTTAGGAATCCTTGTGGGACATACTTGAGGAGTAACTATTTCAAAATTGTTTTGCATTCATATAATAATAATAAAAATACACTATTTATATAGCGCAAAATGAGTAATTACTCCCCTAAGCGCCCCTAAATGATTCATATGCAGATTTCGTACCAAATCCAACTAGGACAAATTTAGTTACAGCAAAAAAAATTAATTCTTCAAAAAGATCTCTCAATCTATTTTCTGCATGGATATCATGAATATTAATGAGTCAGAATTAAGGGGATCAATTAATTCGATTCCAAGTAATTGTGACTCTATTATGAATCATGGTGGTGTTTCATCAAGTCGTTAATAACTTAGGAACAACTTTACAAATGACTGGTGATCAGTTCTTGTGCTAAATGATTGAGAATGTGATATTAGTATAGCACCCAAGAAAATGTTTCAGTCGTTCGTAAAGTCATTCGTAACTTTACAAATGACTATACCGGTAGGTGAAAAACCATCCAGAAATGGTCTAGTAGAACCGTCTGTGCCAGGATAACAGTACATGTAAATTGTGAAGGTTCAAATCTCTATTGGTTCCCAAATTTCTTTTTAAATCACATGGAGCCAGTGCAAAAAAAACAAACAAACAAACAAATTGCAAGCTACTGTAAAAAAGTCCTTCTTGCAATATCATCCTTCAAGTGTCACATAGTATGCCAATCATTAAAACACCGAATGACAATAATTAATTAAAATCAGATATTTGTAATGAAAGATATTCTTACCTGTCTAAATTGAAATGAATGCTGTGAATGTACGTTTGATACAAAGCAGTTCTGACACAAGTAATATTCTGAACATTCTCTACATCTAAGAAAAAAAATACAAACATAGGAATTATGGCTCAATAAATAATTCCACTTCTACTGCACACTTAAACATATTTTCTTGCAGTTAACCATAAAAATAGTGAGCTAATACTGTACACCCAGTAGATTATAATTGTCGATGACATAACAATTCACATTCTGTTTTACTTCTACATGTAGATCTGAATATTACATTTCACAGGTTATACCTAGAGCTTAAAGGGATTGGGTAACTTTAAAAAACAAGAGCAATTAGATCAAGATTAATAAAATTATATTGCTCCAACAGTAAAAACAAATTACTGAAAGTTTCAGATCAAATGGAAGACATTTACTACCTTAAAACAACGTAACAAACAATGCAAAGCATACAGCCGAACACCAGAACCCTCTGTTGCTGGCTCAGCAGGCCGCTAGGGACAGGGACTATACAACAGGAAATGGGTGTATGTTGTGCTATGTGGAAAAGCACATGGTTTTATAAACCATCCGGGGTTGGTTTATAAAATTTGAGTATGAAATCATTGATATCTCAAAGGTAAAGCAAGCAATTAGCTTGCAATTTTAAAGAGATACCAGACTGACCTAAGTGTTTATAATTATGTTGGCAAAATAAGCTAAATCAAATAAAATGTAACTTGAATATCATTCAATGTTACTGCATCCCTTTAAAGTTAGGCGGCTTTTGTGAATATGGGCCGATGAGTTTTGGTGGCACTATAGGGACAGTATAGTGCAGCATTTTAAAGTTCAACCTTCTTTCATTTGCCATCAAATGCATTTAAAAAAACTCACGCAAACAAGAAGAGTTTGAAATTAATGGTAAATTTCAGTATGCACAGAATAAGTAGAAGGAAAGCAACAGCCTTGCCTACCAAAGGGATGGTTCATTAACATTTCTTTTGTATTCTTTGATAGTTTTTATTCATAAAATCTCTCAACCATGAGTCGTTACCTCGCCACGGACACCCAATTTGTTTCATATTACCTTGATCTGACAGGTGCAAATTGATTTTGACCATTAAAGACCGTTGACGGAGTAAATACAACCTTGTATCGATTGAAAGCTAAGTAGGCGTATAACATAAATACCCCCAAAATAAATTAAATTTTCATATCAGTATTCATAAAAAGATGATCGAACCTCAACCAGGCCATCCCTCCCAAATACTTGAAAAGTTACCCCTATTTTAATGGCGCGGTTGATGACGTCAAAGAAGTTTAAGGGAATGCTACTACCAGGCATGATTGGGTTTCGCCTTTAGAAAACACGTTTGTATCGCTATGTCAGAACAATAGAATTCTAGCACACATGGGGTCTATTGTTCTGACATAGCAATACAAACATGTTTTCTAAAGGCGAAACCCAATCATGCCTGGCAGTAGCATTACTTTAAACTTCTTTGACGTCATCAGCCGCGCCACTATAATAGGGGTACTTTTTCGAGTACTTGGGAGGGATGGCCTGGTTGAGGTTCGATCACCTTTTTAATGAAATACTTTCTAGATGGAAGATAAAAATGCTTAAATTGGGAATTGTTGTATTATGAAGAAATATTAGCTTTCGTTTGATATGTAATTTTGGTTTTCATTTCTCAGTCCGGTCTGGGACTTTAACTTTTAAAGTCTTATTAATCATCCATATGTGGCTCTTTTGTGTTGAATTTGGTGTCAAAAGAAAGAAAAAAGATCAAACTTTTAAATGGTGCATTCATTATTTGCTCGCATTCATAGAGAAAAATAACTGGCCATTTTAGTTTTGCTTTTCTTGGACACCCTGTACAACTTTTCTTTCTATCTGAGGGACAATACTTCGTTATTTCATTTCCCTTAGATCAGTGATTGGTTACATGTGCTATATGAATTTATTCATATGAATTTCCATATATATGTATTCGAAGAGCTTGGATGCAAAAGGAGTTAGGTCCACTATAGACCATTTCGAGAAAATCAAGTTTTTATTTCTCCCATATAGCAATACTGTTTCAGACAAAAAGTTTTGTTCATATTTTAACAGGGATTTAAACTTTTCTTTGGTATCATCTTTGGTATATCACAACGTTTGATAGAATTAGAACATCCTGATCTCGAAATGATTGTTGTAGAAATATGCATGAAAAATTCAAAGTTGGTTTTGCTGCTTCCATATACAGACCCCCGAACTCAACCAATGACTTCTTTGAGAATCTAGAGAAAAATTGTAGATTGACATTCAATGATAGTAGGAAACTATCAAGGTATTGCATTTGTAGGAGACTTAAATGTTAACTGGAATGAAAGGATAGTAGGAATAAAGATAAGCTAGTTCGATATTCGATACAATGGTCATGACACAGTGCGTTAAATGATATTACGAGACTCGTCGTATTGAACAACCCCACGGAAGGGACCATAATAGATCTTGTGTTTTGTAAGCCGTCCTGAACTATGCAAATAGTGTTTGTGTGGCGGCCCAACGCGTGTTGAGAGCGATCACCATGCAGTGTCTGTAATCCTACAAATGTCAAACCAGACAACCACCAAAGTCTGTCATTCGAAAGTTCTTATGTTATGAAAAAAGGTGTGATTATGATCATTTGAATACTTTGTTGAGTCTTGCCCCATGCGAATTTGTATGGAGGGTGAAAATATTGATCGTCTTGGGAAGGTTTTTGGATTTGTTTCAAGCATGCTATCATAGTGCATTCCTTCGAAAGTTCAAAGAAATAAACGAGTTTGTCCATGGATCACTAAGGAAATAAGACAACTGTTGTTAAAGAAATAATCAGTGTTTTAAGCGCGAGCTAGAGCGCATGTAAAGAAAATAGTGGCCGCTAGTATCATGATTGTGGTCTAGGTACAAAGAAGTTAGAAAATAGAGCGAAGATAAGCGTTAGTAAGGCTTACTGGAAATATGTGAATGATTTATTTTCCTTCCCAGACAACGAAGCGTTTCTTTGGGTATGTAGATCACAGAAACGTAACCCCCCTCCTAAGGTCATTACACTTGTGAATGGGAAACTGACGAACAGGTCCGAAGAGATTGCTCAGTGTTTCTCCAACTATTTGTCTCTGTTCTTCAACCCGAGCAATGCAATTCCGCGAAGCACCAAGTTCATGTTGATATACCTATTCCTCCGTTAACCTCATTGCCAATTCATTTGAAAGAAATTGAAGAACTCATCAAAAACTTGCCTCTTAATAAAGTCTCCCGGACCTGATGGAATTACAGCAGCAATGCTGAAATCAGCAATGCTCCAATCACACCCGTTCTGCCAAAAAGCTATTTTAACACATCCATTAGATTAGTAAATTGCCTTCGCAATGGAAGCGAGTCGATCGTAATTCCCATTCACAGTCGGGGAATGCCTCCCATGTTTCCAACTACCGCCCAGTAGCATTGACCTCAATTGTATGTAAGATGATGGAAAACCTTGGTTGACCCGAGGATAAGAGATCATCTAGATACATATGGCTTGATCAACCCGGTCCAGCATGGTTTTGTCAAAGAGGTCATGTGTAAACACAGCTGATCAATGTAACACACAAGTGGTATACTGCCCTTTGATAGTACCCCACCCCCTATCATTGACACAATATGTCTTGATTTTAGTAAAGCGTTCGACCGAATGCCTCATAGTATTCTTTTGAACAAGCTCTCGGGTAGGTACAATATCAAGGGAACATGTGGCATTGGTTCTTAAGTCGTTTATATGTGACCGCCAGCAGAAGGTTCAATATCGTGGCTCAATTCAGACTTAACACATGTTACTTCAGGTATTCCCCAGAGGCAGTGTCCTGGGGCTCCCGATTGTTTAACATTTTCATAAATGACATTGTAGACATTGTTCAATCCTCTTGTGTTTTTTTGCGGATGATCCTTGATTCTACCGTATTATCAAAGATCAACGTGAGACGATCTGCTTCAAGAAGATTTGATCAGGGTAGAATCATGGTGCAATAATAACAAGATGGAATTAAATGCGGGCAAAACCAAAGTCATGAGAATCGCTCCCCGTAAAAAGAATGTTGGTAACCCACAGTATGTTACTCAACAGTGTAATGATTTGAACAGGTTAGTTCCATTAGATACCTGGGTAGTTCTCAATTCACAATTAAACTGGGATGATCTGTCAATTATGTTGTTTCTAAATGTAATCGCATGCTCGGACTTATAACACGTTTTTCTTCTGGTGTCTCTTCTCGAGCGCTGCTGGCATTGTACAAGTCACTCGTGTTGCCCATCCTTGATTATGTTGTACCAGCTTGGATGGTTTATTCCAGGAAACACAGTGATATGTTAGAATGTATTCAACTACGGGCAACACGAGTGATACTCAGACAGCGACGACAGGAGATGCCATACGATCAGCGTTTACAGCATCTAAACTGGTACACGCTTAAAAGTAGAAGAACATTTTCTCATGGTATCTTTCTTTGCCAAGACATTGTATGGCATGATTAGATGTGAGGGAGTAGAGGAAAACGTTGTCATTCGTGAACGGCATTCGGAGGAGGATGTCAGATTTTGCACCTAAGAGCAAGAACGGAGAGGCTCCACCAAACGGCTGTACATAGGTTCCCAATAGTTTGGAAAGTTTGAGTCCTGAATGCAGGGTGCAAATCGTGTTCGGAATATAAGGCAAGTTCTAAACGTTCTTGAAAAGAAATTTTGAAGTAGTTTAAGGCTTTCTGTATAGAGAATCCAACTCAAATAAGAAATATCTCTGAAATTGCACACATGAATCTTTTGTAACAACCAACTATAAATAATTTATTAATGATTAACCCGAACACCATATACTATATAATGTTATACAAAACTGTACTCGACGTCATACATTTTATTGAGTGCCAGCAACTCCGTTCACATTATATTATCTGGATATTGTAAAATTGTAACAGTCTTATTCTGATTTCTTCCTCTCACCTATATTCCAATTTTCTCGTTTTGTATTTCCTTTTAAACTCTTTTAATTGTTGTTTTATTGTTAATTACATTTTTGTGTGTTGGGCACTTATGCATTCGATGAGTCGGGTATGGGAAGGAAGGCCTGTGGGCCATGGAAATTCAGTTATCCTATTGCTTTCCAGGCAGCCTTATCGGGTGCATAAGTGCCTACAGAAACTAATGTGTCAATTCCTTTCAATTGTATGTATATCAATTATATTTCATTGCCATTATATTGTATCATGTATTTCATGTATGAAAGTGCCGAATAAAATAATAATAATAATAATGATAAATCTAATAAAATTCAATACATTAAGACCAAAATCCAATTTGATGAAAAAATGGATCTAACCCCTTTTGCTAATGAACTCTCCATAATTTCTAAAATCATAGGACCTATGATAGCTCTACATCCTAGTTCACTTGTTCCTATTCAGCTTTAAATGCTATCTGAGAGACAATCATACTTACTTATAGCATTTCCCTGAGATTGGTGATTGATTGCAGGTGCCACATGTCATGCCCATATGAATATCCGCACGTTCTGCTCTTGTCTTCTGTAGCGCTGCATTACGATACTCTGCCTCCACCGTGTCAACCTGACCAAAGTCTTCCCTACAGAGGGGGCACTTCAGAACCGTCTCTCCTGTTGACTTCTGATGGTCGGCCCAAACCTTCATGCATTTGATATGGATACTCTTTGCACATCCAAACCTGTATTGAGATGAATATATAGCAAGATATTACAGTTTCCATTAAAATATAAAAAGATGTGTTTGGTATGCAAGATGAAAGTTAGAATGAGAAGAATAATTTAACAAACATTCAAATGTACACATCTTAAAAGTAATAAGTCACTATTTATAAAGTGTAAAAAGAGTAATATCTCCTCTTATTGCAATGATGATGAATAATAAGAATAGAATAGAAAATATGCCCTGAATGACCACGATTTTTTAAAATTCAATACAGGAAACCTTGCCTATTATAAAGTGGAAAATTAACTGTTCGGACTAAAGTTTAGACTTAGTAAAAAATCAACTCATGAAGGTTTAAAAACAATAAAAAATAAACACCCGCAACTTAAGTGATTACTCAAAATATTAATTCAAGTTCAACTTAGACATGGTTAACTGTATCATATATCCTTTGGTGTATCTGCAATTGCAGTTCATTGAACAAAAATGTACTATTTCTATTTAAACTGACAAATGAATGTCAAAGGTGGCAATAAATATAAAATTACTACTGTGCCATTGTCACCCTTTTACACAGACTGTAAGCATATTGTATATAACATAACACTTTTTGTCAAGTATATAATGGGTTATGAGCGAAATAAAAGAGCTCTAAGCCCCGGTGATAAAGAGTTACTTTATAGTAACTTTGCCATCAATGGTAACTACCATGATAACGTTGCTCAAAAGCCAATCAAAATGCAGTATTTCATGAAAGTTACCACTGATGACAAAGTTATTATATAATAGTAACACTTTATGCAACGGGCCCCTAGTCTACGACACAGACCTGCAATAGGTGACTGGCTCTCTACTCCCAAGCATTTCATCTTGACATATAGGGCAGACATCATCTTCAGTGATATCTCTCTGTGGCAATGCTTCTCTACCGTCTGTATGGACGTAGGATGTCTGCCCTTTAGCAGCATTCTTAGCGATCCTAGATGCGGCAGCTCGTCTTCGTGGATCCTCTCTCTTTGCAAGACCTCTAAGAACCTCATTGATCTCCCGCTCTACCAAGCCTCTTTGGAAAGATACTAAAGGACATAAGATATAAAATATAAGATGCATTAATCTCTGCACTCTACCAGGCCTCGTTGAAATGATACTGAAGGACATAAGATATAAAATATAAGATTCATTTATCTCTGCACTCTACCAGGCCTCGTTGAAATGATACTGAATAACATGAAGTACATGCATAAAATACAAGATTCAAAGGCCCATATTCACAAAGGCGTCCTAAATTCTGTGGTTTAACTTTTGGTAGCAAAATGTGACACAATCTGTCAACGTTGTTATATTCCTAATGTTCTGGAATCATGCTTTAATCATGAATTGGGAAACCTTAGTACTTATCATTCTCAGGCAGTTTTTAATAATTTCAAAAAATGGAACATCTACTGTTCAAGATCATGTCACATTTTGCAACCCATATAGTTAAACCACAGAATTTATGCCAGCCTTAACTTAGGACACCTTGGTGAAAACGGGCCATTTACCTTTCAGTATTAAGTGGCAGCTCATAGTGAGGGCATAAGATGTTCATGCTCCCTTTATTTTTTAGAATCACACATTGAACAACTAAGTTTAATAAAATATGTAAAAAAAAAAAAAAAAAAAAAATTTTTTTTTTTTGTATATATGCCCAGTGACTGTACATGTATATGCCCCTCTATTTCAAAATCTGATGTTTGTACCTCATCTATTTGCACATGCTAGATTTGCAGTTGACCTTTAACTTGTTTAGACTGACATGTTATCAATAAAATATTAATAAAATAGGAGTTTTTTTTTTTAATGAAAAGAGATCACCTTGTATGTTCAACACAAGAAGAAGATAATGGCCAAAGTTCATTTTCTTTGTTTCTGTAAGAATCATAATATATGCATACGAGGAACCTAATATTACACAGTCATATAATACAAATATTACACCTTTAGCAAATGATGGAAAATGAAATATTTTTACTCATATACTTACAGTCATTATGCCTGTCCAGACGAAATTTCTTCAGAAGGACCCTTTTATGGAAAGAAAAAAGAGCATTTAACAAACAAAATATTTATTAAACAAAATCAATTAGTATGGAAGGTTTTTGAATTACAGACACAATAAATATGACAGGGAGACTAAAATCATTCCCATTCAATGAACATGGATATATGCAAGTGAATTGCAATGAAATCTGCATTACCATAATCTATTTGCCTCCTTGCAACCCAAAATTCACCCTTCCCACCAATATTAAACAGGGGCAAGGATTCACCCTTGACTTTGCTCCACTCACTCTCTCAAAGATAGGCAATATGGTTCGGGGTAAAGATCAGTTTAAGGGGAGGTTCAGAGTTGAGTAAAAATACAGAGTCAGTGGTCAGGTCAGATGTATGCTGCCGTCCCATTAGTCTAGTTCTGGACTCTTGACAAGCTTTAGTAACCCGCTAGATGGCGCGTTTGCCCACTCATCCACTCTCCCCACACAATCATTTTCTTCACTCATTCACCTACCCACCACAAGAGTCCAGAACAAAACTGTTAAACCTCGCCATGGGTTCAAAAGTTCAAGCTCGAACATTACGCAATCTCCCTCATTAATATTCACTACTTCAATTCTCTGATCTGATGCGATGTGGATGTTACAGTTTCTGCATGACTTTGTGTGTGTATGTGTGTGTGTGTCGATGTACGGTATACACTGTATACTGTAAACGTGAGGGATGTGATGCGATGATGAATTGAGAGTGGAATCGCATCATCACACCACACTCTATTGAATTTGAAGATGGTGCATGATAAATTGTGTGAATTCCACTAATAACGTACATAAGCTTTCAACCAACTTATATTTCTTTATTACTCCAAATTAGTGCTTCTCCTAGTAGTTTGCTTTTACCTAAAAAAGTTTAGAACTTTCTGTATAATTTCTTTTTTTCTTTCCCTATTTTATCTATGTCTATTTTTTTTTTTTATCGGTACATCTTTCTTTTCCTTTTTATGTCCATATTTCTTCTTCCATGTTTCGCTATATGCAACTTGCACCTTTTTGAACCAGGGGGGGGGGGGGGGCATAGCCCCGAAAAATTTGGGGGGGGCTCAGATATCATCGAGCCCCCCCCCCCCCCCCCCCAAACAAAAAAAAATATATCATAATAATTATAATATTCTTGTTTGATTAAGATAATATTCAACTCCAAAAATTTATCATAATTGTTAAGCCGATTCTATAATCATTGTTAACTTTTTGTGGGGAGGGGGCTCAGACATCATAAGCCCCTCCCATAATCTTATAATAAATTGAAAGTAGCCAAGGTAATCCCTGTATTCAAGAAAGGTAATCGTAAGAATATTGAGAATTATAGACCAATTGCACATTTTCAAAAATTCCACAGAAAATAGTGTACAAAAGTAAGATGACTTCTTTCGACTTCATAATGTTCTGATTCCACAGCAATTTGGCTTTCGAAAGAATTGCTCTACAAGTAGGCCCTACGGCTGTCTGCGAATTTGGTAAATACTATTAAAAATGTGATTGATACAAATTCAAATTCAAATTCAAATTTATTGATTTACAATCCACAACTTTGGATTATCATCACAGAAAGACAATGAATATGTTACAAATCATAATGAACATAATATAAGCATATTTACAAAATCATTTAATAACTGAACTTAAATATTATATAAAGCCATGGACATTCACATATAATTGTCCTCATATGCATACATAATACACATACATAATACATGAACTATTGTCTTGTGTGTTTTTGGACTTCTCGAAGGTTTTTGACACTTTCGACCGTTATTATACGTACAACAATTAAGATGAACAAGGGTATGAGGTCACCTTTTGAACATAGTCTAGGTTTTCATTCGTGATATCACAACCGCATTGTTCAGACTTAAAGTGAAAAGAAAATTCATAACATAATTTGATTTAGAATCAATTCACACTTTTAAACTTATAAAAATGACATATCTTTCTTATCTTTTTCATAAAACCGTTTTTTTTTTCAATAAGAACTAAGATATGTGTGATTATTTTAAGAACGTAAGACTAAGAAAAAGAAGAGCGAGTCCACTGCTCTGCTCGGTCCTTCGTGACTGACAGGCCGTTTGCTCCAATGAGAGCTGTTATTTCCCAATACAGGGCGGGCTTTGATTTTATTGCCTTCCCGATGAATTCAGGGAAAGTCGTTATCTACACAGTTTGTACTGGACTCTTGTGGTGGGTAGGTGAATGAGTGAAGAAATGATTGTGTGGGGAGAGTGGATGAGTGGGCAAACGCGCCATCTAGCGGGTTATTAACTAAAGCTTGTCAAGAGTCCAGAACTAGACTACCGTCCCATGACAAAAGGAAGCAACTCTGAAAAATGACATTTTCTGTAAAAGAGCTTTTAAATGTATCCCTCATTTACATTCATGTCAATGGAATCTCACAATGTCTTGCAAAATCTTTAGGCTGGATAAATATTTACAGGAAACTTGGCCAGAAGGAAGTTGGCACTAGATAAAATATGAAAACATTCCATACTCAAAACTAGTTGATATGTCCCTTGCTAATGCTTCCTTTTGTCATGGGATGGCAGTATGCATTTGAGCAGTGTATAAAACCACTCTTCGATCATGTGGTATACATGCAAAATTGAGCACACATAAGAATTAAAAAGGGGCACTTTGAGGGGAAGGGGGGGTACTTGAAAAGTAGGGACATTGTGCCTCAAGCAACACAACATTTTCTCCTGTGACAATCACTCCAGGCCTTATTATTTATGTATTTATTTATTTCGTCTAAGGTGAAGGTTTTTATGTTATGTTATGTTATGTTGCCCCATGAAATGCTGCCTCAAGTTGAACTCACCAACATATATGCTTGCAAAGATCCTTCTCCTTCATAAACACAGAACAGGTACATTTATGAGGATCTCCAAGAAAAACCTAAAAAAGAAAAACAATTATATAACATATTTATTGCATATTCAGCTCAAGTCTCTTGACTGTCTTGAACCAAGTTGTCCTTATGCTAAGGCTCTAAAGCCACCAGCTGCCCATTTACTACAAGCAGCAAATTCAGATTAATATCAATTACTATATTAACTTTCTTTATTTTTATAGCCCATGCTAACAGATTAAAAACTTGACAAACCAACAAAGAAATAAAAAATAAAAAATAAAATTTTTCAACTTACCAAATGGTGAAGATTAATTTGACATCGGAGTCAATTAAAAAAATTATATAAAATAAAAAGGGGTTGTAGATTACAATTGACTAAAAAAGAGCCTGAAATTCTGATAAGAGCAGAGTATTTGTCAGAGACAAAATGACAGATGTGGAGAGTAAACTACATACATATAGTACCCCGTTTTCTTTGCTCACTTTTTCAATAATAAATGAAAGAGAAAAGATTACCTTGAATTTTTTGGATTCTCCTTCTTCCTTGAGCAGGAATCCTGTTGGTCCTGTTTCTCTAAGGATATAGATGGTAGCAGACTGAGCTTGATCCTGATGCCACGATACAGCATCAGACACGGTTCTCTGCCAAGGAACACTTCTAATAGCCATCTTCAAGACTAGGTTGGCATCCTTCCTGCAAGAAAAGATCTTTTTTTTTTAATTCAATAGGCCTAGATCTAAATATGCTCCTAACTAACATAAATTTTCAACCTTAACCTCAACAATCCATATAGATACAAGAAACTGTGAAAATAATTAATTAACGATGATTTTCAGCCAGTTTTATTTACTACCCTGAAAATTTTAACCACTGTCATTTCATTTAGTGTCAAAAAGTGAAACGTCAAAACTTGAAATGCCCTTGAACTGCGGGCACAATGAATCAGTTCACAGACCTAACTGTAAGGCCAGATCTAAAGACCTAAGCTTTGCCTTTTAGCTTTAATCTAGGGTAAGACCCCCAGTATTCGGTCCCTTAACAGGAAATCGGCGATAATATTAAAACTTACCTCCTTTATCTGACGATCCACCCACCAGAAGAACAAAAAAATTCTGATCTAAAAGATTATCAAAATCATTTAAAGTATTTAGAATCTAATTTTGGTTTTAAAAATATCGCCGATAGAATGAGGAGATGTTTTCCACCCCGCAATCGCGCAATCGGTTTTGCAGAATAGTATCCGTTCACGCATTGTTTCCCTATGCGGTGAAAAAAAGAAACGCATAAGTGGAAATATCTCTGTGATGACGTCCAATTCAGAGTAAGTTTGCAATCTCATTTCATATTTTGATTGTGTGATTTTTGGTGGTGTGTTTGATGAATGTTTCTTGACTGTTTTGTGAGAGTTTGGAGGCTGATGACTGTGTTTGTGATGTGTTTGTGATCTTTTTGTGAGAGCTGTTGAAGTAGGCTAGCTGAAAACCGAATACCGGGATGCAACCGGGCACTCGGCGCGCAACCCTACACAAAATGACAAGGCACGTAAAATCATTAAAAAAATTGTTCTGTTTTCGACTTGAAATTAATTTTCTGATTTTTTTTATTTTTTTAAACTCATCACGTTAGAAACAATGGAATTTCATTGATGATTAATCTTAGAATAGGCCTAATAGTTTACATTGTATTGAAATTGAAGTCAAATTTTGGGTGCGCAGACGTCATAGCCAGGCACATCCTTCATAATCATACACAGACACAGACTAAGTAACAAGTTAGTTCCCCGGCACAGTTCACGGGCCGAGTTTTGCACTGCGCACGTAAGGCATTGTCTACGGTATTAATTATTGCACTGTCCCACACGTAGACAATCACGTGTGCACTCGTATTTTATATTCATGAATTATGATTAGATCTAAACTTTAGAGCCCGACCGAGTGTAAAAAACCCAGTTAAGTATGGGATCCAGAACTCCTATACTTTAAATCATATATTTAGTTGCACTAAAACAAAATACACATACTGCATGACTTACGATTGATTTCACTTTCACTTTTGCCTCGAGAAAAAGTCAAGATTTCAGCGTCTACGTTTCTAAGGTGATTAGCTAGGCTGACAAGAGATGGCGCTCTTGAAAAAAAAGGCAAAAACTCTGTCAACTGAGATCCCACTTTTTGCTGTGATAAACTATTTCCCCCTTTTGAATTCAACATTTACTTTCCCCCTTATGAATTCAACATTTACTTTCCCCCTTTTGAATTCAACATTTACTTTCCCTGACTTTCCCCAACTATCTTTTCATTATCTCTCTCCCTATCTCTCCACCCCCTCCTTTCTCTCTCACTTTCTCTCCCCCATCCTCCTCTCTCCATTTAACCCTTATCTCTAATTTATTGCCTTCAATCTAAAGTAGGCCTACAATTTGTTCTCCTATCTTATTAGCAGGAACCTCCCACCCCCCCCCCCCCCTCCACATCTAAGTAGAGACTCTTCCGAATCTAATTCCAAGGAAAATTGGGCTTTAAAAAATAAGAAAAAAGATAAATTTACCTATAATGTTGAAGAAATTTGAAACAAAAGCTTGGGTATACCATGGATCAATAACTTCTGACTTGTTATACGTCTATGGGTATACTGTTGTAAGCTATGTTGGGATAATTTTACATCATAATATGTGCATCATGCAAGGCCAAGTACAGAAAATACATTATGCAACAAATATATAAAATCCATAACTGTTGAAAATCCCAGAAAGTTTTTTTTTTTATTTACAAAATCAAACGCTATGTTTTGAAGCTTGCCTCAATGTCCCTGCAAAATTTTATTTCATGAGACCTTTATAGCTGAGATTTTCTGATTTTTCAAAAACCGAATAAATTAGAGTAGTATTATGATTTTTTAATTTTATGCAGTTTTTGGCTACTTTCTAAGTTCCAAGTAGACTTGGCAGGATACTCGATGAAAATACTGGTTGCTTAATGTTTCTCTTGTACTTAGACATCATTTTGATTGAAATGCTGTAAAATAATCCCAAACATACCTTAAAGCAAATGTACCCAAACTTTTGGAGGGCAGTGTAAATTATATAATTATGGATTAATTTAAACTTCTAATTATTTTGCTTATGAAATCTTCATTTTCTAAAGCAACAAAATCTAGCTTATCCTATCAGCATGCACACAGCCATGGGATTCTAATTGTAAAGAAAGAACAATTACCTTATAAAAATGAAAACCTATTATACTGAATAGATACATAGGGGTCTTCCCACAAGGCCAAGGGTCCATGAGGCCAAGGGTTTTTCCTTTGAGGACAAGGGTCCACGATGTCAATTTTTCTCATGTCGTATTTTCTTTTATCAGGATGTTTGTCTACATGAGAAAAATCGGCCTCATGGGAAAATCCTCAGCCTCATGGGAAAATCCTCAGCCTTGTGGGAAAATCGTTGACCTCGTGGAACCTTCCTGATACATAGACATATGTTTGAAATCAGGTCTGAACCAACTGTCGTGTTTCAACTATAACTCACTGTATCCATTTTAATTATAAAAGGAGTAAAAGCCATAAAGCCTAATGTAGCAGAAGGACATAGGGTTTACCTCAGCCACAAAGAACCGATTTTCAAGTCTACTCAAGTCATTATTAGCACAGAGACGAGATATTATTTAATAAGGCAACTCTCCAGACCCCCATTTGTGCAAACATATATGATATATTCACCGTTCAGTATGCTGAGATTTCAATACAGTGAGGTAAATGGCTTGGTCCCAAGTGCCTTTCTATAATGGGAGCAGACTGTACAAGAATGACTCGGCAAGTAAGAATAAAATATTTATGCTCATATTCAATTCATGGAATTATTTCATTTATTGAGACAGCAAACATTGTTATCAACTTAACATTGTCATTTACCTATCATTGCAGTCATATTTTCATAATATTGTTATATTGTGCATCTATAAACACTTTAAAATAACATTTTTGATAACTTACATGTATTTCAATTTTTTCCATTTAACAGCATGAACATCTCATTCTTATCAATTTAAACACATTTTAAGGTTGTGAAACAAAGTAACTATCATAGTTTGAATTTATATAAAGAGTAATACACATTTAGCCTACGTCGCTAGGTATGTAACAGATATACTATTACCCTGGTTATCTGATTTTGGGATGCCTACAGACAATGTGTGCACATTCTCCACTCTCTAGTGAGCATACCAGCCAGGAAATATAGATAAGGTGCTCATAATGCAGTGGAGGATCCAGGACTTGAAATTGTGGTGGTGGGGGGGGGGGGGGGGGGGGACCACTGAAATTTTACTGATTTTAAAATGTACACTCAATGACCAGCTTTTAATTATAGAGGGGGCACTGTGACCCCGCCTAGCACCTAGATCTGCCACTGCGATGCTGATTAAACCACAATGGCTTTGACATCCTACTGGGTCCCTATTCAGTGGCATTGTTTCATTTTTGCCTGATACCTTTTGCATAACATCTGTCAGGCATTATCTTAGTCCGTCATGTAGAATTATTATGCACTAAGCTTAAAGGCAGTACGAACCAGCTGCTCTTTATAGCTGCAAAATTCTGATCAGGGTTGTCTTATAATTACAGGTTGACTTGAACGATGATACATTTATCTACTAATCATTATATTCATGCCATAATAATTGTGTTACCAAGTAGCAAAACAGGTACTTCTTGACTCAAAACATTTATTTTCCAAATTACAGGCTAATTAAATGTACATTTAATGGACCATGCACTATCAATAGTGGTCTCAAAGGCCCAAATTCACAAAAGCCGCCTAACGTAAATCTGCGGTTTAACTATGGCTTGCTAAAAGGGAATCAATCTGTCTACAGGGTGACCCAGAAAAAAGGAAACCCAACTTTGATCAACAATAATTTCAAAAATATTCCAATGGTGATTATGAAATTTATATCACTGTAAAGTGCAACTCATTACCATTCTAATGATACCTCGCTCACCTCACCAATGTCACGCATCACTAAACCCCATTGTTTTCAAAAAGTCTTGTAAAATTGTGCGTGGTTCACTTTCATGCACCTTGAGATGGTTTGTGTGAATGTGCCTGGAAAGGAAACCAAACTTTGGTCATCAAAAACTTCAAGAATATTTCAGTGGTGATTAAGAATTTATTATCACTGGAAAGTACAACTCATTATCATTCTAATGATACCTCTCTCAGTTCACCAATATCATGCATCACTGAACCCCATTGTTTTGAAAATTGTCTCGCAAAATTGTGATGGGTTCTCTTTCATGCTGCTTGAGATGAGTTGCTTCAAAGATTCCTAACATATCTAAGTAAAGCATTCCAGTGACTTAAAATAAATGAGTTTGATAAATGGGTTGGAAATTTTTACTTATTTAATCCTTTAATCTTACCATCCAGGTAATTTCAACATGTTACTGGTCATGACAACCCAGAGAACCTTCAGTTCCCCATGGATAATGTAAGAAGCATGACAGTGCATCAATCACAATTTTGCAAGATATTTTCAGAACAAAAGGGTTCAGTGATGCGTGACATTGGTGAGCTGAAAGAGATATCAATACAATGATAATGAGTGGCACTCTCCAGTGATATAAACGTCATAATCACTACTGTCATGTTTTTAAAATGATTGATGATGAAAGTTGGGTTCCCTCTTCAGGCACATTGCAGCAACCCATCTCAATGAGCGTGAAAGTGAACCACTCACAATTTTGCAAGACATTTTCAAAACAATGAGGTTCAGTGATGCGTGACATTGGTGAGCTGAGCGGGGTATCATTAAAATGGTAATGAGTTGCACTTTCCAGTGATATAAATTTTATAATCACCATGGTAATATTTTTTAAATTATTGATGATCAAACTTGGGTTTCCTTTTTTCTGGGTCACCCTGTATGTTGCATGTTCATATCAATCACCTTCACTGAATTCTGGAATCGTGGTTTAATTTAAGGGAAACTTTTGAACTTATCATTGCCAAGCAGTTTTTAATAGTTTCACTACCAAAAATTAATGTGAATTTAACATCTACTTTTCGGAATTGATTCCCTTTAGCAGGCCATATATAAACCACAGATCTAGGCTGGACTTACAGTTAGGTGGCTTTTGAGAATACGGGCCAAAGTGTATATTGATATGAACATCCAATCTCGTTTTAGATGAGACCTAAATGATGTTTAAAATTATTTAACACCCTTTTGTTTAAAAAATACAGTGCGTAACAAGAAGAAAAAAAATCAACATTTGTAGGAGTACGAAAAAAAATATACAGTAATAAGAATTAAGAAAAAAGTGATTGTTCTTTTATGAGCATATGCCCCCTGTAACATACATGTAGTAATATATCTTAATCATGTAGACCCATTTACTAACATTATATGCATTACCTTCTAAAGAAAGCTTGATCTTGACAAACTGGAAATTGCCCAACATAACAACAAGTAGTGTAAGTAGCCTTGATTCCAAGCATCTAAGTTCATTTCTTTTTAAATAAAAGTCTAATGGAATACCTTGTTACAAATTCCTCAGGAAAGGAAGATTATAATTTTAGTGAGTACTTAAAATTGTCATTAATCATAGTCTTAATATACAGGAAAGTGATTGACAATGAACTTTGCACTATTTTGTATTTTACTCAAAATACATAATTGTATAATTGATTTCTTCTGGCAAATAATACTGTTCAGGCCATGAAGTAAACAATGGTCTTCATAAAGCACAGTCTTCAACAGCGGAAATAAAGACAAAATTCATTGAGTTTCAAGCAGGGGCCGTGGAGCCGGGGGTGCTAGGGGGGGCACCAAACGTGTACAAAAATGCAAAAATGACCATAGATTTGTGATTTTTAGCCTGTTCAGCCCCCTCTTTTGGCTCAGCCCCTCCACTTTCAAAAACGCTCCGCGGCCCCTGCCCAGTACATGAAAAACAACTTAATATCTGATACTTTATTTTATCTTGTTCCAAATAAATTTTGAAGGCCACAAATTTAAGTATAATATTGTGACCACTTACTTTACAGCTTCCCACCATAAAACTGTAAATGCTTAACCCTTTAGCACCTAGAGACTGCAGGAAAAGTGTCAGCTTACTCCCTAACGGAAAGGGTTGTGCTGTGTATACATCAGGGTTTTCCAATAAGAAGTACTCGTAAAACATACTTGTTTTGTGCAGAATCGGGCAGCACACAACCCATGGGTAATGCACAACAAATAACGTTATGTTTGATCACATACTTCTTTATATTATCATGACTATAGTCAGGCATGAGACAGAGAAATTTTGAAAAAAGAGGAAAATAGTAACCAGTGAGGGAGCGTAGCGACCGAACTTCCTGGGGGTGGGCTCTGGAGGGGGGTTCCCCCTCCCGCAGAAAATTTTGCAATTTTAGGTATAGAAATTTCACGATTTCTTTGGCTGCAGTTTCGTTAAATCAGTCTCGTGTTCCAAGTCTACACACAGTGAGAGTACATGCAAAATGTACATGCAAAAAAAAAAAATTTTTTTTTTTTTTTTTTTTTTTTAATTTTTTTTTTTTTAGAAAGTCAAAATCGGCGGAAATCTGCGGATCCGCGGAGAAAAATCATGCCTGTACAGTACGCATAAAACAAGGGCATTTTGGGGCGGTTTAGTGAGTAAGCTGAGGGGCGGTCTAGGGCGGTTTAGGTGCTAAAGGGTTAATCTCTCTTAATTAATTTTGCTTATCAGACAAAAATTATACATCAACCATGAAAATTAAATTCAAATGTAATTCCAAATATGCTCGTTTTGATCATTATCACCTATTTATATCTATTTTAGGGGCATTGCTAGAATTGGAGGGGGCAAGTAACATACAAGAGATTTGGTGACATAAAATGTAATCCATCCCGATCATTCAATTAGCCTAAAAATTACAAGGTAACAAATTCTGCCTGTAATCTTTTAAATTAAGTTTAATAGGGTAATGGTGCATTCCCTCACTAACAATGCCCATGCATTTGTAAGCGGATTAGAGTTTCTCCCAAGTCAGAGTCGTTGAAAATTTTAGAACTTTATAAATTCTCGTATTTATCAACAAACCAATTCTAATTGAAGATCTTCTGTCAAATTTTAATGGAGGGGGGGGGGGATTACATCCCTTTTCCTTAGAAATACCCATTTTTCATGTGTTTATTATAGTTTCTCCATTCAGAGCTGTTGAAAATTTAAAACTTTATCAATTCTGGTATTTATCAACAATCAAACGAAACTCAATTTCTGCTGACCATTTGATTGTAATGGGAAGGGGGGGGGGGCGGGTATCACATCCCCTTATAGTAACTCTAGCAATAACCATGCGTGGTATAGATAACTAGAGTTTCTCCCAGTCAGAGCTGTTGCTATCAGACTTTTCTTCTGGAGGCGTTGAAGCATCTCCCGATGATGGATAGAGTTTGGCGTATCGTCCTAGTGTCCAGATGGGGAAGATATTACGATAGTTGGTGTAGCTGATCGCACAAGACTTGTTGAAAACGCCCATGATATTCTCCTGAGGAAAAAAAATTAAAAGGAGATAAAGTTAGAGTTAATAGTACAGAAGATGCTTATCACTGTGGTGGTACAATAAAGCAAAGTGGAGATAATCAGTTCTCTCACGATTTCCAACAGCTGACATCATGAGAGAACCGATTATCTTCACTTATATATTTGTACATATATTGTTATTATGTCTTTTTGAATGTTGAATATGAATAAATCAATCCAAATAAAATCAAATATGGTATGTTATACACATACAGATCGGTCCTGTTATAGTGAGGTACTCGAGACCGAGCCAACTGCCTCATTATATTCAAATCTTCTTTTTTTTTCAACAAATATTCAAAGTGAACTATTTGAAATCAGAAACTAGGAGAATTATCTTGTTAAAACTTTGTTTAGGATCTAAAAATAAAAAACGTCTCTTGCAGTTAACTAATCTTAATGGCATACCTTTATATCAGACAGGAATCATCTGAGATTTTTAAGCTAACCATTCTTTAAATTGCTGAGATACTGATGACTGAATATCAACATCAACATAAGCATAGGCCTACCTCGTTACAGTCAGTCTAACCCAATTATTTTCCTTCACTGGAACTTTTTCACTTTGTAAGGCATTTAATGAAAATAATATTTTGCAGGGTTTCACCTTGACATATTATTACAAGCACTGACAGCCTGTACAGCCCCAACAGCTCAGATTTTTCCAACCTCCAAAAACTTAGAAATTCCTTTAAAATGTTGCAGTATTAGTACCAGTTATTTTATTTTTCCCCAACAATCCAGAAATGTATCAATCCCCTTTTAAATATTGCAGTCATTTCTACGGTGTGGGTTCGTATCCCACCTCTGCCACCATGCCAGTAAGACAATCCCTCAAAGGTTAATTTAATAAATATACTGAATAATTTTGAGGGTGATGTTGTTTTTATTTACCCCGACCGTCAGCTAAAAGGATGAACATAGGTGGTCCACTTCCACATTACAAAATAGTACAATTGAAATAGCACTATCCCCCCCCCCCCCCCCTGTAGGCAGTCAACCATACATGTAATGCTCGTTCTGGATTCTACCCTCTATCACAGGCTTTTAGACAGGAGGCTGCACCAAAATTACCCCCTATTACTGGCTTTGGGAAGGGAAGCCGAATAAAAATTCCCCCTCCCCCTATTACAGGCTTTCAAAGGGGAAGCGAGCAAAATTAACCCTCTATCACAGAGTTTTTTAACCATATTCTGGACCCTGTTTCAGGATAGTTCTGGAAAGATATGAAAACTACCCCTTATTAGAATTAGTTCTGGGGGAAAATGCTAAAAGACCATTATTTCAATGATTTTACCCCTAACTGAGCCCCTGAATACCCTTTTCCTGAGAAAACGGAAACCGCATG
>CALNVZ010000641.1:37151802-37212487 GCA_940671915.1 Paracentrotus lividus | reverse complement strand
CTTGATATATCAGGGGGGCATTTCATCAAAGGACTTGTCGGACGTTTTATCCGACAAATTTGCTCTCAGCCAATCAGATGCAAGCATTTCAGTAGCTGAAGTTCATACCTGAGGCCAATCTCCATTATCACTCTGTCTTGACATGATGAGTTGAATACCACGATCTATCACAGTACGGTCTGGATACCTAGAGGATTAAAAATATTTAGTAATATGATAATAGTAATAATATAGCAATTGACCGACATGTTTTGGGAAAGCCTGTCGAATAGGAATTAATTTTCTTTTGGTTATCTAAGGCCACATGTCGGAGGTATTTCTTTGTTTATGTTCCTGATCTTTTTGCCTGAAATTAGATAAATGAATAAATAAATTTATAACAAGACAAGTGTAAGTGCATCTCCTCACACATCCACCCTTAAACTTGAAGTGACCCTTGACCTTTGACCTAAGTACTCCATAATCTGATCATATTGTCTCCCTATGGTGATACATATTACCACCAATTTGAAGGTCAAATCTCCAGTGGTTCTTGAGATATCATAAATACTGCAACATATAAAATTTCATAAGCTGTTGTTTATGACCTTTGACTTTTGACCTACATATCCCAAAAGACTGTCTTCCTGTGGTAATATGTATTTACATGAAGTATGAAGTTCATATATGGAGTGGTTCTGTAGATATCGCGATACGAGCATTGGGACCTCTGTCACCCTTGACCTTTGGCCCTATGCTCTCAAAAGTCTAATCAGGTCATATTCCTATAGTAATACATATGCTATCCCAAACTTTGCAGTTCATACCTCAAGTACTTCTTGAGATATTGTGATAACGGACGACTGGACATACAACCCAAAAACATGGTGCCTCCGACACCACCTTCTGTTGTGGAGACATAGAAATAGTATGTCTCTAAGAGCTTTTCAGATATATCATCTATGAGATAAGGGATTTCCTGCAAATGTGTGCACATTCTCCACCTCCTGAAGACCACTTATTGAGCAAGAACTAGCTGATCAAACTACACTTACATGGAGAAAAGCAAAATGAACTTTTCAAAAGATGGTTGAATACATATACATATTTTCCAAACTAAAATTTACATACCATCTCAGCAAATTAATTTGTTTTCTCTATAGTATTGTATAATGTATTGTAGTTGTTTCTAATAACAATAAAATGAATCCATTTCAATACATGAATGCTATGAGACCTAGCAGAGCCAAGCATATACCAGTACTACTATTATTACTAGTACATGTACCCTTATTTTTACTTCTTACTACTATTATTATTACTAGTACTTGTTTCCAATATTATTACTATTACTATTATTACCTGACTGCCATAAGAGCCCAGCATGTATTGATAACCTGAGATGTCTGACACTCATATCTATTATTAGTAGTATTACTATTATTATTACCTGACTGCCATAAGACCAAGCAGAGCCCAGCATGTATTGATAACCTGTGATGTCTTACACTCATATCTATTATTACTAGTCATTACTATTACTTACCTGACTGCCATAAGACAGCAGACCAGCATGTATTGATAACCTGTGATGTCACACTCATATCTATTATACTAGTATTACTTATTATTACCTGACTGCCATAAGACCTAAGCGAGACCCAGCATGTATTGATAACCTGTGATGGTCTTACACTCATATCTATTATTACTAGTATTACTATTATTACCTGACTGCCATAAGACCAAGCAGAGGCCCAGCATGTATGATAACCTGTGATGTCTACACTCCATATCTATTATTAACTAAGTATTTACTATTATTACCTGACTGCCATAAGACCAAGCAGAAGCCCAGCATGTATTGATAAACCTGTTGATGTCTTACACTCATATCTATTATTACTAGTATTACTATTATTACCTGACTGCCATAAGACCAAGCAGAGCCCAGCATGTATTGATAACCTGTGA
The DNA here is from genome assembly GCA_940671915.1 of Paracentrotus lividus. Classification (NCBI taxonomy): domain Eukaryota; kingdom Metazoa; phylum Echinodermata; class Echinoidea; order Camarodonta; family Echinidae; genus Paracentrotus; species Paracentrotus lividus. Next base: position 37,210,534 of record CALNVZ010000641.1, on the reverse strand, counting down.
TGTCTGACACTCATATCTATTATTACTAGTATTACTATTATTATTACCTGACTGCCATAAGACCAAGCAGAGCCCAGCATGTATTGATAACCTGTGATGTTTCACATTGAACGTATCGTCTCTCTTCACATGATTCAAACTTCTCACCCCATCCACCATCTTCCATCTGCTTTGAGACCAAGAACTGACATGCCTTCTTTACCTCACTGCTAGCCAAACTGGGATTTTAATTTTTTAATGAAAGGGGAAAAAAATGTTTAACAATTTTATTTCATCTTATACATGTACAGGTGTAGATAATATTAAATAACATTGAGATAGGCTCTGAAAACATCTGAATTTGTTGCTTCCAATAGAAAAGAGCAGTGCCTTCTAACAAAAATAGTTCAACTAGTCGCAAATTTGAAAAACCATTCTCATTGGTTTAGAGTGAGACTTTAATGCAAGAATTGCATATAACAAAGATCTTAATTGGCTTATATCAGTTGGCATTTGTCTTAACTTAATGTTACACAGCCCAGGACTGTTTATTTGAAGGAAAAAAAAAGGGGGGTAGTCATATAGTCTTTGAGGTGGCATTTGGAGCAGTTTGACCATTTTATGAAGGAGCAGTTTGACCATTTTATGAAGGAGCAGTTTGACCATTTTATGAAGGAGCAGTTTGACCATTTTATGAAGCAACAATTACTTGCCAGTGTACATCAGGCTATATAGATTGTATCAGGACAACTAGCCCCCAGAAATAGAGAAAGTGTAAGTTGGGATATTTTTGGTGAGGGATAGTTGTCCAGGGGTAGTTGTTGTTTTTATATTTACGGTGCTTTCATTCATTTTATGAATATTTATGCCTTATCATTTGCATTTTTTTCTTTTCTTTTCTTTCTTTTTTTTAATAATTTTTTTTAAAGAAAATCATATAATTAGGATTTTTTCTGTTGAAAAGATCTTTTTTCCTTTTCTTATTTTTTTTTTAATACAAAGCCTTGCTTGATGATAATCGAGAAAATCAAAATATCAGTCGTATAATATGTTTCTAATAAAGTACCGACTTCGTTCTAGTAAAGAAAAAAAAAGAACATTAATAATTAAATTGAACAGTTGTCCTAGAACCTATATAGATACATCTTATACGTGACTTTAAAAAATCATTTTCTAGGAATTAACTTAAGATAATGCACTTACTCTTTGTCAAATCTCATCCCTACACAGCCAAACCCTTCCAGTCCAAACCAGGCTGCGTAGGTGAAACACACGCCCCATGAGCTGAAAAGATATTAATAGTGAATTCCGGTCAAGACAAAATACGGAAGAGAACAAAATCAACAAAATAACCGGTAAGGACCACACCTCATTATATAATATGTACATAAGATAAACAGGCATGAAGCAGGGTAACATCTAGAAGAACACCAAAAGGATGTAATGCAGCCTAAACACATGGACCAACAGACAGAATAATACATGTACACACATCGGCAATAACAGACCATACCAGCAGAGAATATCCAGTAATAGACTGAAGGGAGCGAAAGTGTTAGCCACTTACCGTTAACCACAATATGAAAATCAGAGTAGCAATATGGATCTAGAAAACTCCAAACACCATGAACAGAGAGTTATCAATTTCATCTCAAAGATCGCTTGTAATCAAAATGTTTGATAAATTTATATCTTTCTGGGTTAATTAGTTGTGCAATTTCTATTAAAAAGACAAAAAAATCACACAACAAAATCAGGCAACACTTACCCTTCCCATGATCCATCTGGTAGTTGTTTTCCTTTGATGTAATCAAGAGCCTGGTCCATCACTGATCTGTCATTAAAAAAAAAACAGACAAAAAAATTTGTTGTGAGAGAGAAGGCAAAGACTGGGGGTTGGGTATCTGGACACTTAACAAATTAAATCCATGTTTTTTGTCTTTGGATTAAGTCAAAAATATTTCGTTGAATAGTGCTTACGGTCTTTGATATTGGTTCTCCACTATATATCCTACCATTTTGTGCTAAACAAACTACACAAACATTGGGCTAATTTAGCCCCCCCCCCCCCCTGAGATCTCGGCCGTTGACAACGCAATTAAGACGAAAATTGGCACGCACGTCTCCTGTCGCGTAATCTCCATAATTGCTTAATTAATTTTTCCGAAAAATGTTTTGTTTTAATTATATATGCTAATTATGCTAATTTATGCATGAAATCATACTTTTTCCTCTAATTCACTAAATATAGCTGCTAGAATGCTAATTTTTGGAGTGAATGTTCTTTACAGTATTCCTATCAATTGTACTTGAAAAAAAAATCCAGTATCCAAAGTAATTTCTTATGTATTTTATTGTTTTTTGAATTTCTTATGTATTTCTTTGTTTTTTTTAACCTTTTTATTTCTATTGTTTTGTCGACAAAATTGATCCACAACGTTATTTTGGTCATAAATAGCAGCAAATCAAATGATTAATATCAATAAAAGCAAGATTAATAACTCATTTATGAATTTTAGCTGAAAACACAATTTGTATTGACTTTGTACATGAAATCATGTTTCTGAGCAATTTTGGGTCTGACGCACGTGTACAAAATTATGCGTTACTCGCGAACCCGATGGTACCTCGGGGTCGCGATTTTTGGTCTCAAAAGATGGGCAGACGATGTAGCTTCTCCGCGTCAAAAATTTATCGCGAAAATGTAGAGGGCGGGGCCTAAATTAGCCCCCCCCCCCCCCCCCCCCCCCCCCCCCCCCCCGGGCCGATTAGGGTTAAGAGGCATATGGTTAAAAATGAAATGCCTTATTCAATCAAATGCTACAGTTTTGTTTTATTTGGCCTCTTGGATGCTAGAATACTTGACCAGTCAAATACAGAGGAAAAACGGGTCGAGCATAAAGATACTTTCTTCTTTTTTTTTTTTTTTTGGGGGGGGTGTAAAACATAATTATATAGAATAGCTGTTTTATGCTAATAAACGACATGAAATACCTGATCTCATCTGTCCTGTATTCTGGATACTGTGTATGGAAATGGTTGAGAGCGAGCAAGGAAGCCACAGTACACTCCACGTAGGTATAGTCAATCATGATATCACCTATATGATAGATATAATATTGAGATTAGACAACTATTAAACAATGCAGCCACAGTACACTCTTCATAGGTGTAGTCAATCGTGATATCACATCTATGGTAAATATGAAAGGCAGATTAGAAAACTATTGATAAAAAAGTGAAACAAACCCACAAATGAGAGTTTATCTGCTCATTTGAATTTAAAGTGAACGGTATGGATTATTTGTACTGAACATGAATAAGGATGGGCACATGTAATAGAATAGACTGGGCCTCTGATCTAGAGATGGTTGCTGATATTCCATATTTTTATCTCCTTGAATAAAGGTTGCCAATGATTACCTTACAGCTTGTGCTATAGGCTTGTCAGACATACATGTAGCAACGACTATGTTGCAGAAAAAAGTTAAACAGCATAAAGCTGTCATAGATTCCATTGAGGAGTTTGATTAAATAATGGTCAGATACACAAGGTCAGACTATAGTTACCATTGATGATTAGGTTACTATCATTCAAGTAACAATCGTATATGCACCAGCAACCAGATCCCCTATTCTTCATGGGTATGGAGTAGCAAATTTAGATCAATGTCAAAAAACACATTGGTGTCATGCCAGGTCTTCAACCCATGGGCCGTATTATTCACTCTTATTACTATTATTCACTCAGAGGTTTAAACCTAAACTGGAATGTGGACCCAATTTTATTTATTTATTTATTTCTGATCTTTATACAGGGTGGCATATTGTCACCAATATAGGTGGTCTTCCATGAGGCCCTGATGCAATAACACACAAAACATAGAAAATCAATAATATAAAATAATCATATAAACATGCATATATAAATTCATTCCTGAAAAATAATGTCATCCATTTCATGGAAATTAATTCGCATCTAAATTTGAAAAATTTCAGATCAGGAATAATCTAAAATGTCGCGAGAAGTTGGCCTTTATGTTTTGGAAGATTATAAATACTAATTGGCTTATGAAAGAATAAACATTTGTGATACCAAAAAATTATTATATACATATTTACAACGAGTATAAATTCAACGGAGCAAAATAATATAAGACAAGTCAACATATATAATGAATACACAACTTTAATGGTAAATGATCATTTGACAAAGAAATGTCAGCGTCATTACGCTGACATTTCTTTGTGTTATACTTGTCACTTTGTCAACATGTTTGGAGCAATTTAGTTCTTCATCAATTAAAACACTAAGACAATTCGCAAATTCAACTCTTTTCAATGATTTCATGATTTAAACCAAAAAGTTTGCATCACCTACATGTATCCAGTGTTTGAACTGTATGGAAACAATATGACATTCACATTGGTTCTTGCTTTGACAAAATAATTAAAAATTCTTACCAAAAACTTCTGATGGATTGAGTTTCTCTAGAATGTAACCTCCTCTGGTTGTCTCATAGGTTGCAAACCCACCGTCAGGGTTACGCATGTCAATCAGCTAATTGAAAATCATAAAGAGCCAACAATGAGCATATGAATAGTTAACTCAATCAACAGGGCATTAGTGCTGTATTTATCATACATTTAGATAGATGTACGATAACAACAAGTGGATTAGTAAATTACGCGATGCGTAATATATGTCCCCGCCGATAATGTAAAATTCCCATTATATCACGGATCATGCTATCACACTAGGCATAACGATCGACAATCGGTAAAAAATGGCGAAGAAGTAGCATTTTGTAGCCAATGATACAATATACTTCAAAGTCAAGTCAAAGGGTCAAAAAGTCAAAATTCTGTGAAGAAAAGTTTGTGCTCTTTCACCTAGTCTATCACATAAAGCAAACAGAATCGAAATCGGATGAAAATGGCGAAGGTAGTTAGCATTTGTAGCCAATTAACAATATAGTCAAAGAGTCAAAATTCTGTGAAGAATTTTGTAGCTATTACCTAAGTGCATCACATAAAGCCGGAATTGAAACGGATGAAAATTGTGAAGGAGTAGCATTTTGTAGGCCAAATGTACAATATAAGAAAATTGAAGTTCAAAGGTTCAAAGGGTCAAAATTCAAAATTCTGTGACGAAGTTTTGTAAGTCCTCACCTAGTGCGTATCACATAAAGCAAACGGAATCGAAATCGGATGAAAAATGGCGAAGAGTAGCATTTTGTAGCCAATTAACAATATAGTGTCAAAAATCAGGTCAAAGGTCAAAGTCAAAATTCTGTGAGAAGTTTGGTAGCCTCACCTAGCTGCTATCATATAAAGCAACGGAATTGAAATCGGATGAAAAATGGCAAGGAGTAGCATTTTGTAGCCAATTAACAATATAGGGTCAAAAATCAGGGTCAAGGTCAAGTTCAAAATCTGTGAAGAAGTTTGGTAGCCATCACCTAGTGCTTTCATAAAGCAAACAGAATCGAATCGGGTAAAAAATGGCGAAGAAGTAGCATTTTGTACCAATGTACAATATAACGTCAAAGTCAAGTCAAAGGGCAAAAGACAAATTCTTTTTTTTTTTTTGTGAGTTATGTGAAGATGTGTAGTCCTCACCTAGTGCTATCACATAAAGAAACAAATCGAAATCGGATGAAAAATGGCGAAGGAGTAGCTTTTGTAGTCCAATTAACAAATAGGTACAAAGGTCAAAATTCGTGAAGAAATTTTGTAGCCATCACCTAGTGTGCTATCACAAAAGCAAACGGAAATCGAAATCGAGATAGAAAATGGTGAAGGAGTAGCATTTTGTAGCCAATGTACATATAAGTATAAATCAGAGGTCAAAGGTCAAAGGTCAAAAGTCAAAATCCGGAAGAAGTTTGTAGCCCTCACCTAGTGCTATCATATAAAGCACGGATTCGAAACTGATGAAAAATGGCGAAGGAGTAGGCATTTTGTAGCCAATTAACATATAGGTCAAAAATGAAGTCAAAGGTCAAAGGGTCAAAAGTCAAAATTCCGTGAAGAACTTTTGTAGCCCTCACCTAGTGCTATCATATAAGCAAACAGAATCGAAATCGAGATGAAAAATGGCGAAGAGTAGGCATTTTGTAGCAATTAACAATATAGTCAAAAATCGGGTAAAAAGTCAAAGGTCAAAATTCTGTGAAGAAGTTTGGTAGCCATCACCTAGTGCTATCATATAAAGCAAACGGAATCGAAATCGGATGAAAAATGGCGAAGGAGTAGCGAATTGAAGATTTTGATCACATACGGACGCACGGACGGACGCACGGATGGACGGACGGACGGACATACACACGTATGGAGCCCGTTTCATAGTCCCCTGCTCGAACTCGTTCGGCGGGGACAATAATGTGATTAGTATTGCGCAAATCTAGTCCGTTGAGTGCTCAAGTCGCTTTATATTATCATTACCTGGCTTAGCTAGGTTACCTCGATAATGCTACAGTCTCACAGACACTTTATATTATCATTACCTGGCTTAGCTAGGTTACCTCGATAATGCTACAGTCTCACAGACACTTTATATTATCATTACCTGGCTTAGCTAGGTTACCTCGATAATGCTACAGTCTGACAGACACTTGCGTTTAGTTACGTTTTTTGTTGCTTTATCATTATTTCTTCTTCTATTTTATCATTTCTTACGTAGTTCTTTGTTTTATCGGATGAACAAAATCATCACTATTTCCACTGCTGACTATGACGGGAACGCATTCGTGGGGATCTGCAGAAAAGGGGAATTTTTGGACACATCGCCGGTCGTAACTCAACGTAAGTGTCTGTGTGATTGTAGCATTAGGCGCACACAGCATTTTCAGGAAGAATAATAATATTCAGTTATTGAATATAACTACAATTCTACAGGTATATAACTATTCAAAGTTGATTTACTATAACCGCGTGCTGAAAAACAGAGGGGATGTTCAAGACGATTTGAGGAGAAATCTGAAAGTTTGGTTCAATACAGATAATTAAGGGGCTGTGATGAACAAAAATCGGATGGGCCTTTAAGGGGAGTTTTAGGACTAAAGGTTTGAAAAAGGGTTATATTATAGTGCAAGTTTAATTTTTGTAAACGACTGGTGAATGAGGTTAATGGGTTAGCGCATGGAAATTATGAAAGTCATTGTTGACGTCACAATCTAATTGTCAGATTTACACTCCACCTATGCACTACACATGCACTTGAAATAATGAGATTACGCGCCCACGAGCTGAACTTAAATTACCTTACCCATATGTGAATTTGTACGCGAAAACCGTGCACGATAATACAAAGGTCGTGGCCATATAACGAATTACAAAATAGCAAAAGAGAGTGTATCTGACTAATCAGAGACCTTCTTTGATATGACCTATTTATTATAAATAAATACTAAACAATACAATGCTCCAATATTAGTTAAAGACTCACCACATCCACTGCTTGACAATGTCTTTCTTTGCCAATATGATCAGAGATAAAAGGACACATCTCCTCCAGCATCATAGCGGACTTGAGCCCCTCTGCCGTGCAGTCAGATACAATCCAACCACAGTCTTTGGTAGAAAAAGGATAGCCACCCTAATAATTAGAAAAATGAAATTAATTTCATAGTAATGACATGAAGTGTAGTTCTTTTCCATTATGGTGGACTTAAGACCTTCAGCAGTGCAGTCAGATACATTCCATCCAGTTTTGGGTGGAAAAAGGATAATGACCCTAGTAATTAGAAAAATGGGGTGTTAATTTCATAGTAATGACATATATACAGTGAATTAATTTTCTTTCATGGCAGACTTAATGGGAAAGGGAAATGATTATTAAATGTAAATAAAAATGATATAAAAGGTCATTCGTGGCCAATTTGGTGGACAGTGCAATCAGATAAACTAAGACTATTATCTAGGGGTAAGGACTTGTAATGTTAGGCATAACTTACACAATGTTGCAGCTGCATGTATGAAAATAAACTCTTTTCTTAAGACCATTATAACACACTTTAATCATGAATTCAATCAAACTAATTGATACACATACATTTTCTTTGGCCACGTCATAACAGTAAATTGCAGAAATTGACCAACGCAAGCCCCATGTATGTAGCTTATGACCGGTTAGCACAACTGCATTATATTTGTAATTACCGAGAATAAATGTCAAGAAATGATGATTTTTTTTTTTTTTTGCCAGATAAATCACCCTTGTGTAAACATATATCAATGTGAAAAAGGTACTGACATGCAATAGACAAGATGGAATAATTGTTGCCTGGTCAGATAAGTCATGATGTAAAAAGCATCTTTTAGGATTTTGTATTAACAGTGTATTTAATAATAAAATTACCTAATTTCTAAACAACGCTTTACCACTTATATACACTTACAGTATATTATTATAACACTGTATTCAGTATTACCTTGTTCATTTGGCGGTAGTATTTCTGGTAGTTTGGTGGATTATCTGGTATCTGTGTGTTCTTTAAGAAGTCATGAGCCTTGTCTAAGGTATCCTGAAACTCATCCTGTGCACCAGCTTCTAAGAAAGCTTGTATAGCAAAGGCGGTATCCCACAGCTGAGATCCGTTAGTTCCCTGTAACATGAAAAAAAAAAAAATTTCATCAGTGCAATAAAATCAATTCATGAGATAATACCTGATGGTTCTATGGTTATGTTGGAAAGAAAATGGCCCGAATTCTCAAAAAGTTGGTTTCAAAAAAGTTGGTTTCAAAACCGTGGACTGAAACCATGGATTATGTAAATTTTGTGTAATAATTACACTTAATTTGGCACTTACTTTGAAAAAGGTCCAATATGGATGCGCGATTTTGTCAGAGAGCGCTAAATTTATGCTTGCTGATATTTTAAATTAATTTAAATAAACCGTTAACTCAACAGTGGACTCAGTAAATTCAAAACTATGGGCTTGTTATGCTAAAACCATAGCAACAAGCTTAATAGCAATTTAACATTTAACAATTTAGCGCGCTCTGACAAAATTGCGCATTCATATCGGACCTTTCTCAATGTCCAATCTAAAATTAAGAGTAATTTTTACACAAAACTTATATAATCCATGGTTTCAGTCCACGGTTTTGAAACCACCTTTGAGAGTTCAGGCCAATGTTACCTGTTACACACTCCTACAGAACTTACACAAAAAACATATGGAAGGTTTGAAGGAGTGTGAAAAGGGCCTGTCCCACAGACGGCGATCGTTGTGGCGACAACCTGATAATTTCATAATTATAAGGAGATCGTCTTTAAAAAGGCGATTATAAACCTACATACGACTCTATCTAAGCTAGGCTACAACAACAACTTGCTACCACACTCACAACAGCAAGATCGCCAGTTGTCGCAACAACGATCGCCTCCAGTGGGACAACCCCTTAACAGGTAACATTTACTTGCCAGCCGTACTGCAGGACAACTACCCCCTGGACAATTACCCCTAGACAACTAAACTCCGCCAAAAATCTAACCCTAACCCTCTTTCTGGGGGGGGGGTGTCCTGGGGGTAATGGTCAATGGCGTAGTAGTTGCCCTGATACGCACATACCCAACAACAAAACATTTGCAACAAAAAAAAAAAAAAAAAAAAAAAAAAAAAAAAAAAAAAAAAAACATTTTCATCTATGAAAATACTGATCAACAATTCATTATCTGAAATCTGAAAAAAAAATCTTTCCTGATTGACAATTTGTATGATTTTTGATAAAGTATCCCTAACCCAACTTTTTTGTGTGTATTTGTCATGTTTTGTTTTGTGATCATCAATGTAAGTATTATGTAAAAATGATCATCAAACATTAATGTATGATTGATTGATTCATGCATATTTAAAAAGTAGTTATTTCAAAACAATTATTATATTCTTTTTTTGTTTAAGAACTTATCTTCCCCTCTCTATTTCTATATGTACTTCTTTGTTTTTTGAGTTTTTTTTTAATGAAATAATCATCAACTACATTTCTTAAACTTTCTTAAACTAAATTGATTTTGTTCATAGATAGTGAAAAATAATTATGAAATTATATGATTTTTTGCTAAAAACACTAATGTATTTGACTGCACAAGAAATCACATATTTGAGCAAATCTTGGTTTGACATGCGAGTACAACATATCACATCTTTCATCTTAAAAGATGAGTTAAAGAAAATAGTCTTGATGACACCTTGGCAAATTGAGGACATATCAAGTGAAACATATAAAATGGAAAAGGTTGATTCTACCCCCGGCTTTTTAGGTTTAAGTTTTAGATAATAGGTACATGTATATGAAAGGACTTTCATGTTTTTTTTTCATTTTTTTTTTTCATTTTTCGAGGATGGGGGATAATGGTTTTATCTCACTTTGCAGAAACAGATTTGAGACAGATTTGGGACTAAAATAAGACAGTTTTAAAATCAGTTTTGAGACTGTTTTGAAACTTGTCGCAGAGACGTTTCCGAGTCGTCTTTTGAGTCCCCAAGACGTTTCATGAGTTTCAGGAATGTCAAACCCGTCTCAAAGTAGTCCCAAATCAGTTTATGTGATGGCAAAAAAAGTATCAGAGACATCTCTGATACTTTTTCCCCCCGATGCGATAAGTTTCAAAACAGTCTCCAAACTGTTTCAAGACCATCTCAAAGTAGTCCCAAATCCATCTCTGTGAAGTGAGATACCACCATAAGACTTGTGGAATTGATCTCTTAAGCCAGTTATGTAAATAACGTGAAGCCATACATGCACATGTACACGATCAAGAAGGTATAGTTGAAAAGCAATGACATTCCAACCTTATGAGTAAATGCAAACACATTCATTTGATGTAGACCTCATATTATTCATATTCATATCATTATATTCATAAAGTGCATTGGTGCCAACATTTCTATAGTATGTTTGAGGGGTACAGGTACTTCCAACAGTTTGCTCTGAAAGCAGTCATGCATGGAATACGTTATTGATATTTTCAAGGCAGATCAGTGCTGGTGCGCAGTAGATAGAACGGTATAGAAATAGACATGCTTGATTGCCACGCATGCATTAACGCACCCTAACAGTCGAATGAGGCGAGAAGGTTTCTCGCACTTAACCAAGATTCTTATAAGATTTTCAGCTTACTTTTTTATTATTCCATGAATATTATTGATTATTCTTGACTCTAAATGTATATATGTTTGCAGAAAGTTTAGAACATCGCCTCACTTTTAAAGGTGAGTTTGGTGAAATTCATTTTAATTTGAGAGTAATGGTATTTAAAACAAGAAATAAAATTAAATAAATAAAAAATAAAAGCACTTTCGCATGTGAATAGGTTGTAAGTCATTCTCTCAGAGGTATCAGAAGATAAGAGAGAGCATGCTTGTATGATGTTTTTTTTTTTTTAGTACAGAGAGAGCAGCAAGTTATGAGAGAGAAGGGGTGAAGAGATGTAGAGGAAGAAGAATTTGTGATTATTGCACAACCATAAATATAAATAAATGTATATTTAAGAAAATTTATTATACTCATCCTTCACTCTCTCCCTTATGTACATCTTATCCTCTATCTATCTCCTTCTCTCTCTCTCTCAATCCCAAATATACGACGCTTGGTGTTTCACCAGTTGTTTAACCAAGCGTTCGGAAGTTACGAACAACTTTATGAACGACTGGTGATCAGGTTTTTTGCTATACTGACTGACATTGTGATCAATATAGTACGAGAGAAACATATTCCAATTATTCGATAAGCCATTCTTAACTCTAAGACTTGGTGAATACCACACTAGTATATAAGTACTTAAACCAGAAAGTTCTACCAATGAATTAGTAGTATTATAAACCTGTAGATATTACTATCGACGACTCATATGTTGCTGCTTTTGACTGATTTTCTTGACACCACTTTCACTTCCTTCGCTTTCTTTCGCTTGCTCTCTCTCTCTCATCTCTTTTACTTTATCTATTTCTCTCATTACACTCTGTCTATCTCTAAATGAATTTTCTGATTTTGCTCTGCAGATCAATTAATCTGATCACAATGGCATCTAATTCAGGTCAGAAGACATCGTGTGAAGGAGACGACTGTGAGGCGATCACTGATGTTGACCTACTCACGTGAAGGTAAAGAAGAGGCTCTGTGATGACTGCGCTTCTAAAGAAAGATGGATCAAAAAGGCAAGAATGGGTGGGCCCAATCTTTATTGTCAGTGAACATGATGAAGAAATTAAACTGTATTGGTAAAAACACATGGCGTAGGTTTATGTTTAGTTTGCGCAATCGATAGATCACCATCCACACGAATGTGTACGACAGGGCATAGGAGGCGCGCTATCTATGGAACTTAAAGCAACTTTTTAATGTATTGAAGGGAAATGCAAGTACAAGCTGAGTTCAAATCACGCTAATGGGGAGACAAGCTCCTTTCAATGTAGAAAAGACCCGATGCCCATCTACGAAACATAAATAATGAAGTCGATTTAGCAATCCTGAGGCGACGAAAATAAACCCAAGACAGAAAACATGAAGAAAAAAGACAAAATATAATCAGGAGTTTGATGAGAAGAATTAACAAACTCCAAGAGAAGAGTTCAAAGATTGAATGACGAGATTTCAAAAAATGAATGATGAGATCCAAAAGGAACGATGAAGAAAAAGAGCAGCGTCTGAATTAAACAACATCATACAGACAAGAGGACAGAAACCATAGACAATAAACACAACGCATTCTTCAAACTGACATTCAGATAATCGGAAAGAGATTGAGAAAAAGATTGGTGAGTTGGAGAAATTGTGTAAGACAAGATGAACAAAAAACATAGAGAAAGTCATACAGACACTTGACAGAGTAACTGAGGAAGATAGAAATGTAGTCAAAGACGGGCATCGTGTGAGCAAATCAGTGACTGATGAACTAAAGAAGCCACTGGATGAAGATGGGGTGAAACATATCACTCATACTGTGTCAGGTGTGAGGTTTGTGAAGGGTGTTGGGAGAGAGAAGTATAATGAGAGGATTGATGGGTATGATGGGGAGTGGAAGCTCATTGATACAATCAATGTCACAGATAATATCACAGCCCCATTCAATCATTGCAGGATGCATAGATGAATGTCATGTGATCATCACAGATAGAGTATCAGGTGATAAGCATACATACATATTAGATATGTATGCTAAACATACTCAGAGAGTGATAACATGTAGTTATACATCTTATGTTACATCCTGTGCATTGCTGAATGATGACAAGGTAGTATGCGGTAGATGGCGTACAGGTTGTACAGGAGACAGTGTCACTGGATGCATCAGTGTGTATGACAGACAGTGGAAGCTGATCAATGACATCACAATACCAAGAAACACGACAACTGATTACACAAGGGTGCATGTTGCTGTTGATCAGGATGGAATGATCATCTCTGCTGAGGGGGGTCAGTCTACGATATATGTCATCAACCCAGCTGATGGTAAGATCATTAATACAATCACATGTAAAGAGAAGATCAGGATGCTTGGTGTGCTGTCATCAGGTCACATCATCGCTCGACCCTCACCAACAGATCAAAGATTGCTCATCATCGACAGAGAGGGTGCTCACAGGGAAATCCCCCACAATAATGTAATCCTGAATGCCTGCAGCGATCCTATGACAGACGACCTCAACATTGTGACATCAGATGATGAAGGCAAGACGTGTGTGATTGATCAGGTGATGAGTGGAGGTGATATGAAGAAGAAAAGAGTAGCATCATATCCTATAACAACCAGGCTGAGGAAGGGAAAACTATGGAAAGGGCACCTTACAGGATCTCACGTAGTGTTGACGTCATCAGGGAAGATGTTTGCTTGTGATGGAGACAACATTCTCATACCGGGTATTCAAAAAGCAATTCAGCCTCTAAATAAATCTGCATGAGACTCAATGATTGAGGTTCAAATAAGTATACTGGGATAACATTGTAGATGATAATTTTGAAATCATCCATATAATATCAACATGAATGTTGCCAAATGTTTGTAAAAATATTATACTTTTATACCAGGTATATGTAAACATTTGAGACCAACCATATCAAATTGAAAATTTTCACTTCAAATCTGTAACTGTACACTTGGGTACTTGTAATCTTTTCTGCTATTATGTTTCTTACACATAAGTACTGGTGAAATTAATACAGACATCCATTCGAAAATTTGTGCTTTCAATCTTCAATTTTTGTTTCAATTTGAACATCAAAACTCTGTAGATAGTTGTAGAACTATTGATACTTATTATGGGTTCAGTTTCTTTATCATTATAATTATCATAATCATATTCAATACGTTCCATGTATGAATCAGAATATAGGCTAAAAACGGTCTGAAAGGGAATTTTGCTTAGTTCATCATAACTTGAGCATAAATTGCAGATGCAGGGTATTATCCCCATATTGTTTTCACTTTATTAGAGTGCCTGCCGATTGGGATGTGTGGGAGAAATATCTTGTGCCACATTATTTAGGGATGAATAATGTCTGAAAAACATGACTTACAGCAACAAAAAAAATCAATTTTTGTTTTGTGATGAAAATATAATTTCTCAAATCCAACAATCTGATTAACAGTGGAGTTTGTTAGTTTTTGTTGGACAAGTATGCCACCTTGTTCTAAAGTGAATTTTTTAAATGTTATTTGTAAATAAATTTACATGTTGGTACTTCTCATTAATCTCACTATATAATTATGTACAATGTATAACGTTTTTAAAAATATGCATTATGTACAAACTCTTACATGTGAATAGTAAGTACATAATACCATGACTTGGTGTTTTACATTAGTCAAGTTTATTGAGATGACCCATCTTTTTAATACCAAATCAATAAAGAACACATGATAATAACACAATTTGCTTAGTTCTAATAATATACATGCAGCACAAATTACAATGAAGTCTCTGAACGGTCTGAAATAATGATAAATAAATAATAAATAATCATGTTATTATCATTTCCTTATTATTATAAGGAAAACTAAGACTGGGAACTACCTTAGATTCATCATGAATTAAGAAAATTTGGGGATTATCTTTGGAAAATGGAAGACTTTAACATCTAGACTAAAATAAATCACATCACATCACATCAGGTACGGAAATGAAGGATTTCTCCTGTGGATTTTCCGGTCAATGTCCAAGTTTGTAGATAATAACAACGGCCCCTTAAAACTGATATTTTACATGCGATGAGGAGCGGAGGTTGTAAATCTTTCCCCCCACCAGTGTTTGTCCAGTATTCCTTAAATTTGTCGATAGATTTTGCTTCTACTACAATGTTTGGCAGCTTATTCCAGTCCGATATCACTCTTTGACTAAAGAATTTACATCTCACTTCCAATCGAGATCTTTTTGTAAAAAGCTTGAATTTGTGTCCTCTTGTTGATGCGTGGATTGCAGGTGTGAAGAATATGTCTCTGGAGATTCCCAACTTTCCATTTACTAATTTATAGACAGTAATCATATCACCTCGACGTCTTCTATAGAACAATGAGTGAAGGTTGAGTCTTTCCAGGCGTTGTTCATAGGATAAACTCCAGAGACCTGGAATCATGCGGGTAGCTCTCCTCTGTACCTTCTCCACTTTATCCGCGTCCATTTTAAATCTCAGATGCCACAAAATGTTCCCGTATTCCAAATGGGGTCGAACCAGAGTAACGAACAAGATGGGTAATATTTCAAGAGTAATTTGGGAAAATGTTCTGTGTATTATTCCAAGTATTTGGTTTGCTTTCTGTACAGCTGCTGAAACATGTGTGTGAAAAGTAAGTTCCTCGTCCATTATAACACCAAGATCCTTCTCCTGCCTTACACGAATCTAGTTCATTTCCATTCATAAAAGTATTGCTCTTTTGGATTATTTCTTCCAATATGTAGAATCTTGCATTTATTTGGTGTTGAACTTAAGTTGCCAAATCTCACTCCACTCCACAGCAACAAGTTAAATCGGCTTGTAGAGACTCTTGCTTGACAGTTGAACTTACATTCTCCAATAATTTTGGTATCATCGGAAAGATGAATACAGAGTTATGCAAGATATTTGGTAAGTCGTTAATAAAATAATGAAAAGGATGGGTCCGAGTACACTCCCTTGCGGAATTCCACTGGAAACTGGACTCCACTCAGAACTTTCGCCATTGATGACTACTCGCTGATTCCTTCCGGTTACAAAGCTTTAATCCAAGCATGAAGTTTTTCCTTCAATACCATACGACGTTAATTTCATAAGTAGTCTCTCATGCGGAACAGAGTCAAATGCTTTACAAAAGTCTAAATATAATATATCAATAGGAAGTCCAGAATCAAGTTTGTAAGTTATCTCTTCCATTAAACAAAGGAGTTGCGTCATACAAGACCGATTGGGAGTAAATCCATGTTGACAATCAGAAAGTAAGCTATGAGTTTTCAAGTGTTTCATCACTACATCTCGAATCAAACTTTCAAACAGCTTTCCAACCACTGAAGTTAAACTTATGGGTCTATAATTTTCAACGTTTTCTTACTTCCCTTTTTGTGCAAGGGAGTAATATATTGCCCACTTTCCAGTCATGTGGAAGTATGCCTTCATCAAGTGATTTTTTAAAGATGATTTGTAAAGGAACTGAAATAGATCTTGCAGATTCTTTTAACAGTCTTGGATGCATTTCATCTGGACCTGGTGATTTAGTTCCATTCAATTAAGTACTTTTTTCTCCACATTTTCTACTGTGACATCTACTTCTGCTAACACAGGTCCTGAGTACTGCCATGAATTCATATCAGGCATGTTGTTCACATTTTCATTCACAAATACACTGGTAAAAAAGTCATTGAGTAATTTTGCTTTCTCCTTGTCAGAGCTGATGAGATCACCCTCGGTGTTAATTAGATCACTTATTCCAGGTCTACTTTTTATTTCCTATTTGCATACTTTCCAAAATTTCTTTGGGTTGGTGGCTACCTCCTTCGCTAGTGATCCTTCATAGTTAATACAGTCTTGTCTGGTAACTTTCTCAAGTGATTTCGTATCTTTGCATATTTAGCATGATCCACAGCGCTTTCAGTACACAAATAAGTTTTCCTTGCTTTACTCTTACTTCTAGATAACCTCATTGCTTCCTTCGATATGTAGGGACTCTTTATTTCTTTGATTCTCCTTTCTGGCAAACAGGCACGCACTCCTTTACATTGTTTAGGAATACATGTTTAAAATATTCCCAGGCATTACAGCATGACCTGTCTTTTAATTCATCTTTCCACTTAATATCACTAAGAAGACAATTGAGTTTCTCATAATCTCCTTTATCCAATTAAACACTGAAGATTTAGTTTGTGTTTTCCTTGATGTACATATATCAAGCTAGTAACAATACAACAGTGATCGCTTTTTCCCAGAGGAGGCAGTATCTCCAGGTTTTTCACAATGTTTTCTGAGTTTGTAATGACAAGATCCAAAACACTCGGATTTTGCCCATGTCTAAACCTCGTATATTCTGTGACATGTTGATATAAATATGAGTCTTGAAGAGCATCTAAAAATTGTCTAGCCAAATTGTCACTCTGGCTTCCAACAAACCATGCATTCCAGCCTATTCCGGGAAAGTTGAAGTCTCCAGCGATTAATATAGCTGAATCTCTCCTATCAGATAGTTGTCTCAGATAATTGTTTAACAAATAATTTTCTCTAAGCACTTGACGGGCTGCGATAAATACACCTATGAGAAGCTTTGTGTTCTCTTGCAGAGTTAACGTACACCACGTAGATTCAATAAATTCTTCAAACATATTCACTTCAATCACCTTGAGTGAAGTCCTTGTGTTATCAATACTCCACGTGAGTTGCCCTTATTCCCATCAAGGTTTCCAAAGAATATTAAATCCATGAAGATTAAGGGATGTCATTGTGAGTATCTGTGAAGGCCGACTTTGTTTGGCCTCAGTTATCATGATAATATCAATATTCTGGTTATGTACAATTATCTCCAACTCAATCATTTTGTTCGATAGGAGTCTGCATTCGTATAAAGAATTTTCAATTTCATACCAGTTTCACCTTCTTCTGAACTTTCATAAACTGAACGATCATTCACTTGTAGTCACTGCTTATCAAGGTCTACACCCACACCGCCAACTGCACCTTCTACTGTCGTTGACCTTGATTAACACTTCTTTTTGTACATGTTCATCAATATTTGAACGTTGAGATTTGGTTGTCCAGAATTTTCATTACGCTGTTGTTTGAGTTTCACATCAATATTGTATGTGACTAACCTTCCTCGCCGAATTTTTAGGTTTTCCTCACCTTTTCACGCCTTCTTTTAAGTTCTTCTCTGAGGGCTTTTCGTTCGATTCTCTGTTGATTTGTCAAGTCAGGAGCGATAAATACATTCTCCCATTTTTCATTAGTCTTAGATTTTTAGCAGGACCTTAAAACTTCACTCTTTTGCATTGCATCCTCGAGTTGAACCAACAAAACTCTAGGTTTGGTGTCCTGGTTGTGGTTTTGAGCGAGAGAATCTTTTACATTATTTTGAAGTTTGATCCATAGTTGAGGGACTTCAAGTTGGAATGCTCTATGCCCATATGATATTGTGAATACATTACCGGGAATGAAGAACTGTCTAGAACTTCAACGGAGCTGCCTAATTATATGATACTCGTTCAGAAGATATTAATAAGAGGGGCCAATTTATAAATTTGAATGTAGTTTTAAAAAAATCATTCACTAGTAACCGATGAAACTTACGAAGTGACGATACGAGAAACTAATTATCAAGACATTGTTTTACTATTATCATTTTCAGATTGATAATTCATGTAGTATATTGCAGCCTGCTTACAATATACAAGTAATTAATAGTAATATTATGTACACCACTTTTATATAGCCTTATGGGCAATTTCATGATTAGTTTCGTTACATACTATGGTACAATGTTCACTAGGGATGGCTTCTACCATGTCTACGTGAAGATGCTTGGATATTATTTTCCAATTTTCGTAGTGTCAATACCTATAGACACACCCTACTTTCACATCATCAAAGAGAATCATGAGGCATATTTCCGTAAGTAATAACAGGTACTTAAACTTTGGTTAGTTATGTTTAAAAGTGGACAAGGTTTTGGGGGGACTGACTTTGACCACAAATTTCCTTGAAACTATGTTCATCTGAAACAAACTGTAACATTCATGCTATTGCTGATGAGTTGGCAAGTCATGCGATATACTTTATTTCATGAATAGCTTGATATTTTCCTGTAGAAACAACAAAAACATGGTTAGTTACTTAACAGTTAAATATGTTATATTTTGTCCAGTGAACTTCTAGAGGTCATTTCACCCCCTGGTAATCAATTAAATGTGACAATAGTCCGTGAAATACGGAAATGTGTTCATCCTTTCCCTTTTAGCAAAATTTACAAGGAGAAATATTAAACGAATATTGTGTAAATTGCATTTTAGTGAAATTTATTGTCCCCAGTCCCACATATACAATTTTTATGATGGTTTGAGATATTAAAGATATTAACGAAAATGACTTTTCTTTAAACTGAATATGAAAGACCTTTGTTATTCTCGAACATCCATGGCATTAGATTAGTGATAAATTTAATAATCAACTTAGGAGACTGACTCCTTTTTTTTTTAAATGTCCACATAATTCATCGATTTGCCCCTATGCTCTTTCAGAAAATTAAAATTGGTATGGAAGATACATCTAACATAGTAATTATAGGGATTAAGATATTTGGTACAATTTCATAATACACTACTTGTGAAATAAGAAAGTTTTCAGTCTAAATGAAATTTGTTAATGTGTCAAAGTGTTTTATTTCATTGTGAAGCATATTCCACTAGTTAAGAAAGGATCTTGAGATATATGTTTCGATAGATTGGTGGCAGTATCTAGAGGACGATTTGAGAGGATTGTATGTTACTACTGGGTCCATGTTTGTATAGATATCTAATTTTTTTTAAATTTATATGTTCTTATATTAATGTATTGTTGCATACAATATGATGGTTAACAATTAAGGGTGCACATGTATAATTTCTGATAATCTTGGAGCATAACAATGATTAATTTCTGGTGTAAATATTGTTGTGTAAGTTTTTCCTGCACTGTCATTCATAGCATGAATAATTACACAATAGAAATATATGAAATCAATCAATACGTAACCAAAACTACAATGTAAATGATATTATTTGTCAGTGTCATGTACTTGCAGAATAATGTTTAACAATTAACCTTATCATAATTAGAAGAATCATTAACAAATAGGGATAACAGAAAAAGAAATAAAAATAGACAGAGAGAGAGAAAGACACAGGTATAGAGACAGACAGACAGAGATAGGGAGAGAGGGGTATAGAGGGATAAAGGAGATGTAGAGAGGGGAAAATGGGAGTAGCAAGAGGGAGGGATGAAGAAAATGACAATAAAGAAAAGGAGTGAGAGAAAGACAATGTAGAGGGAGGGTAAATAAACAGAAAGAAACAGAGAGAGAGAGAGAGAGGGTTGCAAGGAAAGGGGAAAATAGGAGTGGAGAGGGAAGGGATAAGGAAAATAATATTAAGGAAAAGGAGAAAGCACCGATCACACCTTTGCGATTTGGGGCTGCGTAGTACCTCGTTGGCCGAACGCAGCCTTGAGGAAGCCGTTCGAGCCCAAGATTTGGTTGCAATCACATTGTTGCGGATGGAGCTCGATATAGCTCGTACGTGGTTTGCTTGCATTTTACCTCGCTGTAGCTCGCTTTTCCTTGTAGCAGTACGATTCAATACGGAGTTTGCTCTAACGTTGCGTGTGTACCTCGTTCACAACTCGTTGTTGCTCGCTTGAGCTCATCTCACCTCGATTCACTGCGTATTCACTCGCTAAAAATTTTGTTGCGCTCGAGCTCGTTCAGTTGCGAATGTTTGAGAAAAATTCAAACATCCGCAACTGAGCGCAAGGCCTCTGCGTTCGCCTGCCTATTTACCTCGTTCTAGCTCGTTCTGTTGCCTTCGACTGCGTTTTTCTGCGTTAGGGCAATCCGCAGCCGAACGCAGCCCCAAATCGCAAAGGTGTGATCGGGGCTTAAGAGAGAGAATGTGGAGTGAGGGAAATAAAAAAGACAGAGACACGCAGAAAGAGCGAAAGTGAGAGAGGGGAGGGAAGGGGAGCAGAAAATGGAAATGGAGAGAGGGGAAGGATAAGAAAAGTGACGATAAGCTATTAAAGGGGTGAGAGAAAGAGAATGAGAAAGATAAAAGAGACACAGATGAATATAAAGAGAAAGGTGTATAGATAGCGATAGATATGAGAGGAGAGTGGAGAGAGGGAAGGGATAAAAAAAATTGACAATAAGGAAAAGGAGTAATTGAGCGAATGAGAAGACAGGAAAAGAAAGAAAGAGACAAGACCAAGCATTTTTACAAACGGAGAATAAAACCTTTACATGTATCTGTATTATGCAGAGTTTTGAAATGAAAATGTTTTCTTGCATTTCATTGTTTTGGACATCATATCTCGGGATATTGAAAAAAATTTGAAAATGGTTCACAGGGCCCAAGATATGAACAATTATTTTGAACCCGGCCAATGATAGGTATAGGGAGAGACAGCGGAAGAAACATTTACCTTTTGATTTATATTTTTGAACGTAAAATTTTGTCTCTGGTTATATTGGTCTTTGCAATTTACAATTCTGATTTAAATGTAAGGATCTTGTGTGAAATCGTTTCAGCTACAACATCTCAAAATGCAAGGACCATCCCTCCGTAGTTAGGAAGAAATTGAGTGATTGACATATATAAATAACAATGCTGAATGGGCTGAAGTGCAAAGTTTTGACACCTGATTGGAGTTTGCATTGTTCAAAAATGAAATATAGTTTTTTTATCACATAGGTGAGGAAATTCTGGCAATCAATTATGATTTAAGAAATTTTACTGGACGCACGCAATTTCCGCAATATTGATGGCACTTTTGGCGATATCGACAATCGTTTGTTATTGTTTCTGTCTGCGGAAGTAAAATGGCTGTGCCCAGTAGCAGAGGAGCACTGCAACGTTTCAGCTGCAGCTCTCCGATGAAGAGCGGAATAAATCGCTATTGGCTACATCCTTGAATCTGTTTTATAAACACTATTATCAACCGTATCAGACATCTGAGCAGGGCAACTTTAATACATTATTGCCTGCTTATGACTGTGATCAAATGATCGGTCAATAAGTTTCCAATTGTTTTTCCACGGAACCAAATTATTGCCCGCTCAGGAAAGTCAATGAGAAAATGCATGGACATGTAGCGGGCAATAAGGCATCCGGGTATTCTTAAATTCAAGTTGCATTTCTTATTGTTGAAGAAATGTACCTTCTTAACTTTTGATATCGATTGGAGTTTGAACTTTGAATTGGCCGGATATCAATTTTCAATCGGATTACGGTCTGTGGTATCTTAACTTCTCAAGACTGCAATCTTAAAAATTGGTAAGTTTTAATTTCAATATTCCGCGTAAGCTCTAGATGTCTGATTTGGTTAATAATAGCAATATTGACTGGCCTGGGGGCGAAAGGACATATATCGCCCTCACTAAACTAATATCACCCTCGTCTTCGACTCAGGCAATATAAATCTAGATTGGGCGATATATGTCGTCGCCCCCAGGCGAGTCAATATTGCTTTATTATCAATTACATAAAATTATCTTTTAGATGCATGCAGGGCAATATGGAATATAATATGAGACTACTTTCAGCATGATTTCCTTGCTGTCACCACTACAAATCTATGAGGGCGCCTTCAATGAGGGCGCCCTCGAGGCAGCACACGTAAATTTTTAGGAGCTCTGATTTCCTGACCAACTTTCTTCTTTTTTGGAGGAACTGATCACATTTATTATGTTTGGAAGTTACTTATTGATTACTAAGTGTTTGATTGGAATCATTGCTGTGATCTTTTGTGATTGAGTGGACAGAATTCTGTGGAAATCTATGATACTTTTTAAGCATACAAGTTGAATGACTGGAAGACGCATACGTTGTAAGTACATTACATGAACTATATATGAACCATGACATCACTATTACGATACTCTGTGAAAACGTTGTTAGATGTAGGGAAGACTGTGAGGAAGACTCCCTCCTCCCTCCTAAGGAGACATGGAATCTGCTTAAAGATTGAATATCGCCAAAGTAACAAAAAGGGGATGCCGTGCTGGGATTCATAAACAACGTCCCATACAACGCTTAATTACAAGCCGGCCCGCCATTTTGGAAACCCACCGTTACGGAAAGCCAACCTTGGTAATCTTATCCCATAGAAACTGCGTCTGTGAACCGTCCATTCAGCCCCAACTTCCAACAATGATGTTATGTAACACGCGGTCCCTGAACAATAGATTGACGAGTTGAATGTCGTCCTAGATATAAACTCAATCGACGTCGCCGGGATTTGCGAGACCTGGCTTTCTTCTGATATGCCTATTGATCTATTCAACATTCCGGGTACGACTCTTTTCCAAAGCAAGGACTGATCGTCGCGGTGGAGGTGTGGCATTGTTTACAAAGCAACACCTTAATGCCAAACAAATCGCCAAAGTTGAAGTCCCAGTGGAATAGAAGGACTTTGGGTGAGCCTCGCCCATCTAAGCTCCCACACGACAACGGCTAGAATTGCAGTTGGTGTCTTCTATTACACCAAACAGTCCAGTAGCTGCTACTATGGTCGACCACATCAGCTCCACTGTTGACCAGCTACTCACAGAGCAGCCAGATACAGGAGTGATCATCATGGGAGACTTCAACCGCCTTGACCTTTCTAATATTTTGTCCAATCAACTTGTCCAAGTGGTCATCAACCACCCGTGAAGATGCCTATACTAGACAAGGTCATAATGACATCTCTAATCTGTACCAAGAAGTAGAGATTATCTCTCCAATTGGACTGAGTGATCATCGATCAGTGAAGATCAGACCACGTGACCACATACCATGTGGTAATACATCAAGGAAACGTGTGGTTCGCCAATGTCAGATAGCCAAACACGGGCTTATGGAAGATGGATTAGTAACCACGATTGGTCAGAAGATCGATAATGCCGCTAGTGCAACTGAGAAGTGCACCGCCCTCTACGAACCCTACACAAGTCCATAGATGTTTTTTCCCACGCGGAATGTGAAAACTCATTCAACTGACAGGTCTGGATCACGCCTCACATTAAAGACCTTGTGAAACAACGTCAAGTTGCTTTTAAAGATGGGAAAGTACAAGAGTGGAAAGACTTCGGAATAAAGTCAAGCGAGAAATAGCAAAGGCAAAATCAAACCACTATTTGGACAAGGTTCAGCACTTGAAGACTGCGAACCCTAGCGAATGGTTTCGGCATATCGTGTTATGTCGGGTAAAAGCGTCTCTACGAAATCAAAGTTCCAAATATGGATTCTTCTAACCACGAAGCTATTGCAAACGCCATATGCGATCAGTTCATGTCGGTCGCATCTGACCTTGAGCCGCTTGACAAATCGTCACTACCAACCTCCTTCCGGCACCCCAAGCCTACTCGGTTATGCCATGGGAAGTCTTCAAGCAACTTGAAGCTATTAAATCTCGGAAAGCCACCGGCCCTGATGGGATAACTTCAAGATTCATACGTATTTCGCGTACGAACTTACTACTCCGTTGACTGACATCATCAACGCGTCCTTCGCTCAGGCATCTGTACCCCACAGTGGAAGCTAGCGGATATTGTTCCCATACCAAATCTTCCGGCTTCCATTGAGATCTTCGACGCGTTGCCCTCACGGACCACTTTGCAAAAGTAGCTGAACACTTTATTGCAAAGAAAGTAATGGTTTCCCTCCAACCTAAGCTTGATCCAGCCCAATTTGGAAACCAAAAGGGTGTTTCGACCTCGCATTGCCTGATTGAAATACTTCATACACTGCATAAGCATGCAGATACCAGTGGAAGTGCCTCAACTATATTAATGACCGACTTTTCGAAGGCTTTCGATCGAGTGGATCATTCAATTGTTATGACAAAACTCATCCAAAGGGTGTTGATTCGAGTTTGGTCTCGTGGCTCGCCGATTTCCTCAGTGATCGTAGCATACGAGTGAAGTATAAAGGAGAAAGATCTAAGTGGTGTCAAACAAATGCAGGTGTTCCACAAGGAACGAAAATTGGTCCCGTCATCTTTCTAGCACTAATAAATGATGCTCTGAGAAACAACATCGCAGCTGGAGACGACAATACACACACGGTCATCAATTCAAATACGTTGACGATCTCACATTAGTGGAAACGCGACGTCAAGCAAGGAGTCTAAGTTATATCTTCGCTTAACAGCTCAAGACTGGTCAACGGCTAGTAAATGCGCTTGAACCTAAAGAAATGTGTCACGATGGACGTATGTTTCTCGAAGCGCAGGTTAGGCCCAACTGTGCTCACGCTGGACGACGTAGTCCTCAAGAATGATAACACTGTAAAAATTCTCGGAATCTTTATCCAAGCTGATTTACGGTGGAATACCCACGTTGATTACATGGTTAAACGCGCCAACAGCCGATTGTATGCTCTGCGCACTCTCAAGTACCACGGCTTGTCATCCCAGGACCTGTCCACCATATACATGTCATTCGTTAGACCAGTTGTGGAATACGGCGTTCCGGTATGGTCTGGTGGTCTTAATAAGGAACAGATCTTGGCCATTGAACGTGTCCAGAAGCGTGCATATAGGATAATCCTTGGGAGCAATTATACATGCTACCAAGAAGCATTGCAACGATGTAATATGAGTTCGCTTGAGGCAAGACGGAAGAGTTTGTGCGTTACATTTGCCAAGTCTATGCAGATCCCTTCAAACAGACTTAATCACCACGTGTTGCCCCCGCCGAGACAATCCTACAACACAAAGGAAAGTGAAGTGTGTTGAAGTGCGATGCAAACTGCTAGATACAGAAACAGTCCTGTTCCGTATCTCACTAGGCTCTTGAATGACAGAATTGATTATAAAGAATGATAAAATGTATTATTGTCTCCATTGGATTCTGTATGCACTCTTCTTAATTACTCCCTTCCCTCTCTTTTCTCTGTCTATCTTTTTCTATCTCTCGATGTCTCTATATTCTTCCCTCCTCACCTCCCTTTCTCTCTCTCTCTCTCTCTCTCCATTATCTCTGTCTTCGTTTCTCTTTCAATTATATCACATCCCTCTCTCTCTCTCTCCCACTCTCTCTTTCTCTCTTTATCTCTTCAGACTCATAAACAGAATTGTGATTATCAATATGAATTATTGTATGATTCTATTAATTTATATTTAAATATATGTTGATTGTATTTTCATGTCAGGGCACTTGAATTCAAAACCTCACTACACTGGAATTTTTTTTTTTTTTTTTTTGGTGTACATATCAGTTTGTAGTAATTATTGTAATCATTCAATTTAAACTGATTATACCACTAATCGTTTTTTTCCTTGGGGGAGGGCGGGGCTTTTTGATTTTTGTTATCATTTTGGTGTAATCAATTTTGTAAAACGGTTCTCAATTATTATATGAATTAATTTTCCATATTTTCTTATTAAGTGCTTATTAATCTGGATGTAGTAAAGAGTTTGATATAATTTAAATAGTCTACTCATATGAATATAACACATTACATGTGCATCTTATTAATATTCAACTTGCAATTTATACATACATTCATAATATTTTAGTAATAATAATAGTTACACATTAATTCTATTGATTTATATAAACAAATATTTTGATTGTATTCACATGTTCAGACATTTGGATTTAAAACCTCACTATACTGGACTTTTTCCCTCACATGTATCAGTTTGTAATAACTATAATAATCATTATGTACATGTTTAATATCATTTATTATACATCATAATAATTATATAAGCCGTACAAATAATTGAATCCAAATTGTTATACACTTTCATCTAATTGATATATACTTAATAATTGAATTTGCTGAATATGATATCGTTTATTTAAACGCATACATTTTTAGATGTTAAGATTTATCTCCTGTATTATTATTATTGTATGATTATTTATATGTATTTTCTATTTGTAAATGCATCGCAATTCGGCTTTGCCGCAATGATGTTTGTTTGAACCAATAAACCATTTATCTATCTATCTATCTATCTATCTATCCCTTTAACAAACGGAGCACGATCACAATGAAGAAAAGACCTTGAACCTTAGTAAAACAAAAAGACACCTCGAACCATCCTTAAACATCTGTCATTTTAAACAATCACGCATTATTCAGAAATTGATTTTCCTTGCAATAACTCTGGAGCAAGGTATGTCTATGAGACTGGAGTGATATGTTTATTTCTGTTATCTTCCCAGCAAAAATTTGAAAGCAGGAAAATATAATATTCTTTTCAGATTGTTAGTATAAACATCAACCATATTGAAGTCTTCGAACTCAGCAGTAAGTATATGTTTTTATGTGACTGATGGATTGTTAATGGTTAAGGGTGCGTATTTCTGATAATCTTGGAGCACAACAATGATTAATTTCTGGTGAATATCGTGTGGATTTTAGTTTTTACTGCGCTGTCATTCATAACATAAATACTTACACCATAGGAATATATGGAGTAAATCAATATGCAACGCAAACTACATCTAAATAATATTATTTGTCAGTGTCCTGTACTTGCAGATTATTGTTTACAAATTAACCTTATCATAATTTGAAGGATCATTAACAAACAGGGATAAAAAAAAAAAAATAAACAGAAAGCAGAAAGACAGAGAGAAAGGAGGATTATAGGAGAGGAGAAAATGGGAGCAGAAAGAGGGAAGGGATAAGGAAGACAAGTAAGAAAGAGAATGTGGAGAGAGGGAAATTAAAAAGCGATGAGCAGAGAGAGAGAGGGGGTGAGAAAATGCGAGACAGAGGGGAGGGAAGGGGGAAATGAGAATGGAGAGAGGGAAGGGATAAGAAAAGTGACGATAAGCTAAATGACTGAGAGCAAAAAAATGAGGACACTAAAAGAGACACAGAGATGGAAAGAAAGACAAAGGTGTGTAGAAAGATAGACAGATCGGAGAGAGGGAAGGATAAGGAAAAGAGAGGGAAAAAAAGAGTGAAAAGAGTAAACGAGAATGTAGAGACGAAAAGTAAAAAAAGGGACAGAGGGGAATCGAAAAAGAAGAGAAAAAGGGGGGTAGAGAGAGAACGGAAAAAGGGGGTGGATATAGGGCAGGGATAATAAGGGAAAGGAGTGAGAGAAAGAATGAGGAGACAGACACAGAGACAGGCAAGACCAAGCATTGTTATGAATATACCTCATATCTTGGTGGAGCAATGAAAAACAGTGGGAATCAGTTAAGATATGAAAAATAATTTTTAACCGGGTCGGGGGGTCAATACCACATGATGTGCTACACTTACGCATCCACTATTTTTTAGCGTTGAAAAGGGTCTATTTTCAGCCTTCCGGGGCCGTCAATGCTTTCCTTGAATTAAGAGTGTTTTTCAAATTCTATCACCACTTTCATTAAAATAGGGGTGTTTTCAGCTACTATCTTTGTTTCGGGTGCTAATTTTCATTTAGGGTATGTTTTTCCCAATCCGGTGTCAAATAAGGCTGCAGATTTGATTTTGTGCAATATATGTGGTATGTGGACATGCATGGTTAGCACTTTTGTCTTTGAATGAACACCCCCCCCCCCCCCAGCAGGCCAATGACACACTGATATTATGGGTTTGGTGATTAACATCAATTTAGTCATCTTGGGTCCCGCTAAATCGATTCCCCCAAAATTTAGGTTGTGGATGTTTTTCATCATGCTCCAAAGAGATATGATGTCCTGAATGGTGAAATGCAAATTGTTTTATTTTATGACGTCACAGTTTAGTTGGGTCATTCAATGTCAAATCTCCCACAATATCTTAAAATTTTAACCCGTCCATTTCCAATTTTGCTGAAACTTAGTATACTTGTTAAAATTCATTTAGAATTTCATGTCAATCAAGTGAGGGGTTCGGGAGATACGACCCACCAAATTTCGAGATTTTTGGTGAAAAGGGGAGTGGTCATATTCCTGGACCTTGACCTTTGACCTAAGATTTGACCTTGAAGTTGACCTTGTGAATCGTGTAATCTTAACAATTTTTGTGGTGGAATAAATTGTATGACAAGTTCACTAAGATATATGAAAGTTTCAGAGATGTAATGTTTTTTTGAACGAGCAATACGGATCAAAAATAGCCACACTCACGATTTTCCCATCGACTTGTGTGCTGTAGCAACAATATACAGTGAAAAAAATGCTGATAAATCAATAAACATTTAAGATATAGGTATAAAACTTTGGAAAATTATTCCATATAAAATGCCAGCACTACCTGAAGAGTTTAAGAAATTTTGGTAACCCCATGGCCAAGATCCAAGGGGACTAAAGAAAAAAAGTCACACAGTGTCATGATAACATCTTGGTACATTGAGGACATAATAATAATATCTGGTTATTTCTAAAACGCTTTTCCTTTTAAACTTTACAGAATGTTATTACCCCGTTCATAGAATTCATTCATACTTGCCTGGCTGCTATGCATTCACATATCTAGTAAAACGTATAATGGGGGGATAGATTCTACCCACAGCTTTTTAGGATTAAGTTTTAGATAATAGGGCTATGTACAAATGTAAGGACATGCTTTTTTTTTCATTTTAGAGGGATGGGGGATAAGACTTGTGGAACTGATCTTTTACACCAAGTATACGTACATGTAATTTATGTAAAGCACATAACCTGCAGTCATTATGTATACAAACAAGAAAAAGAAAAAGCAACTACATGTATATCCCAATCTTATGAGTGATACAAATACATTCATATGGTGTGAAACTGCTTTTATTCACAAAGACATGTATTTATATCATTGTATTCATAAAGTGCATTGATGCAGATATTTCTATATTATTTTTAAGAAGTGAAAGCAAATAAGTGTACAGAGTGAGCTAAAAAAATGTCCTATCATATTTACGTTATCTTGTTTGAAGCATGAGCATTAAATCATGGGTTTCATGATATGGCTTGCTAGAGTCATTCTCCCAGCATTAGTTGGTACCCTTTTAATTAGTCTCTTTACACACATGATGGAGTAACAGAATATCTTCAGAAGATAGCAGAAGCTCAAATGAGCAAAATAGATGGATGAAAATTAAAACAAATGTTGACAGAATATGAGTAAACACACACACACACACACACACACTCTTACCACACACACATCCACATACACGTACATCGTCACACACTCACACCTCACACATATACACACAATAAACAATTCACAATAACATTTCCACTTTTAAGTGTCCTTTACCAAAACAATCACTGAATGTTTGGGACAATTCCCTAAAGACTGTTTGTGAGTGTGAGTGAGGGTGTATGTGTATGCATGTGTTTAATGAGGTTGTGGGTGTGTATGTGGGCTGATGTGGATGAGATAGGGTATGAGCGTGTTTATAGGTGTGTGGAGGGTGTATGTGGGTGTGTGTGTGGTGAGGATGTGGGTGTGCATGTGTGTGTGTTGGTATGGATGAGATAGGGTATGTGCGTGTGTATGGGTGTGTGGAGGGTGTATGTGGGTGTGGTGATGGTGTGGGTGTGTATGTGTAAATGAGGGTACATATGGGTGTGTGTCTTTGTAAGCACACATACATGTTAGAAATAAAATATCAATTTGTTTATTCCTCACCCAGCCACTTGGCGCAAGTGAAATTTTGCCGTCTTCGGAAGATTGTCTGTATTTCAGCTATGTGTGCAAATCCAAATGAAAAGAGTACCAACATATGCTAGGAGGATGACTCTACCAAGACATATGTGATGCGTCACGTCGAAATGAGAGACTAGTCGCGATTTTTGAAATCCA
Source organism: Paracentrotus lividus (assembly GCA_940671915.1). Classification (NCBI taxonomy): domain Eukaryota; kingdom Metazoa; phylum Echinodermata; class Echinoidea; order Camarodonta; family Echinidae; genus Paracentrotus; species Paracentrotus lividus. The sequence continues at coordinate 37,179,641 of CALNVZ010000641.1, read as the reverse complement.
TTTTATTTGATATTATTGATCCCTGATTCATTGCCTTGAATTTGATATATAACCCGACTGTAAAGAGTAAATAGAAGTGGAGATATTAGCCTCTGAACGCGAGGAGAATTGTGCTCTTGGAAATCAAAATCAAGAGAAAAACGTCTGCGAAGTTTGACTTCCGTTTGACTCCGCGCCAGAAAAATAAGAACATTTTGTCACCGAAATGCCCTAGCAACCACTTGTTACAAAGGTGAAACGATTGACCAATGAGGAGGCTGCATTCAGGTATACAGAGAACAATACTCGTCCGTCACGCATGATTGAGGCAAACGGTGATATTGTCGAAATAACATTCAATCTTCTCCAAAAAAAAAGAAGCTGAATTTGGTTAGTTGTTTTATATCTTCGTCAAATAAATAAAAACGTCATGCTCTTTCTAATTGTTTAAGGAAAAGTCCGCTCTTTTAAGAAAAGTGTTTACCAATCCTGGTGCTAAATTATTTAGAAACAAAACTATTTTAAAACCTTTTGGGGGGTTTTATTTCGATGTTTGCGTGCGTTCTTTGAATGTCAATCGCGTATACTCTTACTCATAATAAAGCGAGTCATTTTGATCTGAACTCTGTTGGAAATTTTGAACATACTAATGGTCTATAGACTAAATTATTCTTGTACAGGGGCTTATGCATTTTGTTTATATTCTTTGAATAAGTATATGATAGAGATAAGCCTCCAAAAATGTTTTAATAAATATTTGCGCCTCACGAATGTATTTAGAATTTCTCTGATCACGTTTTATGAGTGGCTAGGTTAGCTTAAGACAATGAAAATAAAAACGTAAATGATTTGCTCGATCTCGTCTTTTATTGATCAAACTTGTTACCAGTAATAAGATATTAATAATTTTTAGAAATGAATTATTTTAAGAGAAAATCGTATTTTGTTTCGTCGTGTTAAGTAAAATGCTACTTTCTTAAACACGTTACTTTGTAAAATAAACTGCAGAAGACTTTAACCTAAATACTTGTTATCAGAAGTATTATCACGTCACCTCTTTTGTATGCTCTATGTTTCCCTGATGGCCAACCAATTTGTTATAGGGAGGTTTTAATTTCCATCAGGACAACAGATATCAAGGCCCTAAAATAAAATGCTGAATTAACATTCATTTGGATCCAGATAGCTAAGTCAAGCAATAAGTAGCTTTTCCACATACCCCCCCCCCTCTCCCCACCCGATTGTTAGATTTGACATCGTTTGCGTGCTCCGCTATCCCGGATGAAACAGCTTATTCACAACAGGTTGTGGCATCGCACGCAAAATTTCTGAGTGCAGCTAAAGAGAGTTTAGTTCGCTATTCGCTCACAAAAACGAAACAAAAAGCCAGTTGAAATCACACATCACATGACCGTGAATGTCCAATAAACAAAGCCATGCGTTGCTAAGGGCTGAGCTAAACAGAGAGGGGGAAATGAGCGTGGACGTTCGCTTGTATGTCCGGAAAAAAAAATTATGACCGAAAAAAACACTCCCCAAAAAACTGCTTTTTTACCACTTTCCCGTTATCATTTTCACTCATTTTTTTAACAGAGCAAAGATGAAGCATGGTAGAACCAGAAAATCAAAAAAAAAATTTTCCTCAAAATTTTGAGTTTTTTATTAGTTTGCCGATTTACTCGGATCTTTGATCTGCGACTTCTCTCTCATTTCGACAAGACGTATAACATATCATAAAACCCATGATTAGATGTTAATACTTTTCGCAAAACAACTTCACTATGATGGGACATTTTTACAGATTCACTTTGTACTCCTAATAGTTTGCTCTTAGGGCAGGTGTGAATGGAATGTTATTCTTCAAGATAAGATAAGATAAGATAAGATTAATTTATATAGCGCAGTCACTATATTAATATACTCTACTGCGCTTTTCAAGACAGGTCATTCGTGACGTGCGCAACAGATATAACGGCAAAGGTATATAAACTAACATGCTTGAATGCACCTCATTTTAACACGGTCAATGTCAATTGGTGGAACTTTTCATAACTGAAGGTCTTTAAAATTGTCAACCTTAGTTTTCAATTGATCCATGAATATTATTGTGTTATTCCTATTGGACTTTAAATGTAGTCATGTATTAATGCGGTGGTCACAACTCGTCGTAGGCTACGGGGCACGTGCCATCAATGTAGCCTGCGTTGCATGTACAATGCATGCACAGGTCGTTGGTCAATTTCTATGATTCCTGCGTTTCTGTAGTAAGGGTATTGTAAAAACTTCCTGCACGTCGTACATGCATTGTACCTGCAACGTACCTCCACTGCACAAATTTTCTACGAAATCCATCGTAGGGAGTTACATGTCGTGGTCTAGTGGTCTCACCACTGGACTGTCAATGCAAAGACCGTGGGTTTGATTCCAGCACCGACACTTATGTCCCTTGAGCAAGGCATTTTATCTACATGCTTGACCCCACCCGAGGTGAAAAAATGGGTACCCGGTAGGATTGCGAATGCTATGTGGTTCGCTTTAGCATGTGTGCGCCTAACAGGCGACCGGCTGGAATGCTCCCCAGGGAGTGGAGATTGTGCACTGTAAAGTGAGGGATCGAAAAATGAATCCAATGACCGGGGTAATAATATACTGTAAGCGCTTTGGTCTTAACAGGTAAAGCGCTTTATAAGAAACCGGTATTATTATTATTATTATTATTATGTCGAAGGTACGGCATCAGCAAGTTGTGACCGCCGCATAAGAGAGTTTAGAACAGCTTGTTACTTGTAAAGGTGAGTTCGGGGGAAACATTTTGATTTGAGGAGTATATTGTTAAATTTTCGACAAGGAAGTAAAAAAAAATTAAAATAAATTATAAAACAGGTGCATATAGATACATTTGTGAGTTGTTTAAGAGGGCATCAGAACAAAAAAGAGAGCATGGTTGTATCATTTCTTTAAACTATAGAGAGAACAGGAGTTATAAGAGATGTACAGTGCGTCCCAAATAAAAGTAAACCCAACTTTGAGAGCCTCGTATTAAAACTGTATTACTGGAGTGTCATTACTTTTTATATCATATCAAAAAGTAACTCATAATCTATCGAGTGATAAAAAATTCATATCTGTACTGTCAAGGATGACTGAGCACTAGAGTTCTAAAATATTTTGGTTAAAAACAAATAGTTCCAAGTTTTATCAGAAGCAATCCTGGCTTTCTGATCATTCATTCTTTGTGTGAAGTCAGCCTTCCTAAATCCATTCATAAGGGACAATGGTTATCTTGGACTATTGAAATGCAAGGGCTGCACTTCTCCAAACTTGGTACATTTGAATTTTGATGCCTGTTTTTTAATGCCCAAGTGCTCAGCCATCCATCACAACACAGGTATAAGTTTGGTATCATTGAAACAAAAATGAGTCATTCTTTATTTTATTATGAAATAAATATCAAGTTTACATAAGCTACAAAATTTGTAAGTTACGAACAACCTTATAAACGATTGGTGATCAATTCTTTTGCTAAATGATTAAGAATGTGATAAGTATAGCACCCAAGAACATATTCCAGTCACATCATAAGTCATTCTTAACTTTGATGCTTGGTAAAACACCACCCTAGTTATAAGTATTTAAAATAGAAAGTTGTCACCAATGAAGGCATGTAGTATCATACACCATGTAGGCATTTCTATCAACGACTCATCTGTTGTTGCTTTTGACAAATTTTCTTGACACCCACTCCACTTTTCCTGCTTTCTTTCGCTTGCTCGCTCTCTTTCTCTTTTACCTATATCTATTTCTCTCTTACACTCTGTCTATCTCTTTTTGATGAATTTTCTGTTTTTGCTCTGCAGATCAATAATCTGATCACTATGGCATCTGGATTCATCTCTGAAGAAGACAAGTGTGAAGGAGACGACTGTGAGGCGATCACTGATGTGACGTACTACGTGCAGGATAAGAAAAGGCTCTGTGATGACTGCGCTTCTAAAGAAAGATGCATCAAAAAGGCAAGAATGGGTGGGCCCAATCTTTATTGTGAGGAACATGATGAAGAAATTAAACTGTATTGTAAAACACATGGTGTAGGTTTATGTTTGATGTGTGCATCAATAGATCATCGTCAAGAAGAATGCATACAACAGGACATAGAGGGCGCTATAATGGAACTTAAAGCAAATTTGAATGTATTGAAGAGAAATGCAATGAACAAGCTGAAGTTACATCACGCTCATAAAAATAAGATCCTTCAATGTAGAAAGGACACTCACGCCCATCTACGGAACATAAAAAATGAAGTCGATGTAGCAATCCAAGAGGCGACGAAAATTAACCAAGACAGAAAACATGAAGATGCAGCAAAAATCAATCAGGAGTTTGATGAGAAGAATAACTTACTCCAAGAGAAGATTCAAAAGATGAATGATGAGATCCAAAGGAACAATGAGGAGAGAGAGCAGCATCTTGCATTATTAAACAACATCAATACAGAGAAGAGACAAGAATCGATAGACAATAAACAACGCATTCTTCATACTGACATTCAGTCTATTGGTAAGGAGATAGAGAGAAAGATTGGCGAGTTGGAGCAATCATGTAAAGATGACACAAAAAACACAGAGAAATCAATAGAGACACTTAACACAGTAATGGAGGAAGATAGAAATGTAGTCAAAGATGGGCCTCATGTGAACAAATCAGTGACTGATGAACTAAACAAGCCACTGGATGAGGATCATGGGGTGGAACATATCACTTGTACTGTTTTAGGTGTGAGGTTTGTGAAGGGTGTTGGGAGAGAGAAGTATAATGGGAGGATTGATGGGTATGATGGGGAGTGGAAGCTCATGGATACAATCAATGTCAAAGATAAATTCACTTTCCCGATCATTGTAGGATGCATAGATGCATGTCATGTGATCATCACAGATAGAGTATCAGGTGATAAGCATACATACATATTAGATATGAACGCTAAACACACTCAGAGAGTGATAACAAGTAGTGATACATCTTATGTTACATCCTGTGTATTGCTGAATGATGACAAGGTAGTATGTGGTAAACGGTGTAAAGGTTGTACAGGAGACAGTTTGACTGGATGCATCAGTGTGTATGACAGACAGTGGAAGCTGATCAATGACATCACAATACCAAGAAACACGACGGCTGATGACACATGGCTGGATGTTGCTGTTGATCAGGATGGAATGATCATCTCTGCTGAGTGTGGTCAGTCTAAGATATACATCATCAATCCAGCTGATGGCAAGATCATCAAGACAATCACGTGTAAAGAGAAGATGAGGATGCTAGGTGTGTTGTCATCAGGTCATATCATCGCTCGACCCTTCCAAGCAGATTGCAGAGTGCTCATCATTGACAGAGAGGGTGCTCACAGGGAAATCCCCCACAGTGATGTAATCTATAATGCCTGCATCGATCCTATGACAGACGATCTCTACGTTGTGACATCAGATGATGAGTACAAGACGTGTGTGATTGATCAGGTGATGAGTGGGGGTGATATGAGAAGAGTAGCATCATTAGCTATAGCAACCAGGCTGGAGGTGAAGCAGTCTCGGCTGAATTACGTTGTAGTATCTCGCCCAATGATGACATCATCAGGGAAGATGATTGCTTGTGATTTAGACAATATTCTTATATTCAAAAGAAAATTCCAACTTTAATTTGCATGGGACTCAATGTTTCAGGTTATAAAGGATATAAGTAAACTGGTTAATGTTTTACATGTACACAGATACAGGTAAAATACTTTGGTTATTGGCCATATACGGTATCAAAATGAAGTTATATACTTTCATGCATTTGACCCCAACTACAGTGTGTTCCTAAAAAAAGGTAATCGAAGTTCAAAGGTAAGTCATTTCAAAGGTATATGGTTTATTTTTGTGATTTGTTTACTAAAATATTTAGTAACTCATCAGCTTTAATTTGAGACATTGCTTAAGTCCAGACTGTAATGGGTCACAGAGTTAGGGTCCTTTAAAGGTAATAGGTACAAAACCCATTTTTTCCAAGTTTTTCGTTTTTAGGGTACGAAACCAACTTTTTATAAAATTTTGGTTTCATAGTTTTGGGGGTTTTGTCACACAAAATTTTAATGAAATGCAATCTCATTTGTCAAAGGACCTATCTCACTGGCAATGACATGGGTTCCTGATTATGCATGAGTCTCTGGAGTCTCGGAGAGGTCTCCGCGACGTCTCTTGATTCTGCAAGAAGTCGCGAGAAAAATCAAACAAATGTCAAACAAATGTCAAATCTTTTAGTAGACTTTTTTAATACCATGAATACGTGAGTAAGTCTCTGTGACATCTTTGCGGACGGTTGTTGCGACGTCCCTTAAGTATCCACGACATCGCAGAGACGTTGTCGGAACTTGCTAACGATTAAAAGAAATCGAACGGGCTAATAATTTTTACTTGCTGGCGTCTTAAAGACGTCTACTAAAAGATTGAACATGTTTGACTTTTGTTCCATTATCCCTCGTCGCCCTGAAGTCTCAGGAAACGTCACCACGACGTCTCCACGACTCAAGAGACTCATAATTGCGAACCCCTCTCATTGCCATTAAGATAGGTCCTTTGACAAATGAAATTGCATTTCATTGAAACTTTGAGTGACAAAACCCCCCAAAACTATGAAACCAAAAATTTATAAAAAATTGGTTTCATACCCTAAAAACGAAAAACTTGGAAAAAATGGGTTTTGTACCTATCACCTTCAAAGGACCTTAACTCTGTGACCCATTACAGTCTGGACGTAGGCTATGTCTCAAATTAAAGCTGATGAGTTACTTAGTATTTTAGTAAACAAAATCACAAAAATAAACCATATACTTTTGAAATGACTGACCTTTGAACTTCGAATACCTTTTTTTAGGAACACACTGTATATCCATTAAATTGAAATTTTATTTTGTTATTAAATCTCTAACTGTACACTAATAAATGTACATAAGTACTCTTTTAAGCTTATGCATGTTTCTTACATGTACATGTGTGTCCTGATGTAATTACAGACATCAATCAGAAATATTGTGTGGTTAATCTTCAATTTTTTGTTTTAATTCATCGAAAATCTGTAGATAATAATAATAATAACAATAATGAACGTTACTTATATAGCGCATATCACAAACATCAGAAAGTCTCTATGCGCTTCAAAATAGGAAAGATGGCAGTATGATAGAAATATGAAATAACATTTTTACCTGATACTCAAAATATTATGAAAATTACAAAATTACAATATGATACAAACAAAATGCTAGATAATTAAGTTATTCATTCACAAACAGGTAAGTTTTCAACAGAGATTTAAAGGACTCTGTTGATTTGGCGCTTTTCACAAGATCGGGCAAACTGTTCCACAATTCTGCAGATGCCATATTAAAAGAGCGGGCTCCATGGAATTGAGTGGAAATTATTATTAGATACTTGTAAAATAATAATCCTTAGCATGGGTGCACTTTATATATCATTATCATAATCATATTCGATACTTTCAATGTGTGAATCAGAATACAGGCTAAAACACAGTCTCGGGGTCACACCCCAATTAACTCTGAGAAACCTATCGCTCGATGTGCCTAATTTGCATAAAGAAAACAAGTTTTGCACGGAAAAACCGCTACAAAGGTGTCTAGGGCGAACTGCGATATCTCGCCTTTAAAACCACCAAATGAAACAAATCCAACGAATATTTAACAAGAAAGAGTCATTTTAACTTCTCATGATGTTAATTATGGTTGAAATCAGTAATAAATTGTGAAAAATAGGTTTTTTCGGGAGCACCCCGAAAAAACCCCCAAAATCGGTAAAAAAGTTGATTATTTTTCACTTTTCTTGAAATTGCCAAAGAACAAAACTTTGATATGTACAAAGCATATCATATCGAAATACTGTACGAGATATCTTTTCATAATATGTTGTCCCACGGTTATGTCGGGAAAAATCTGTATCAAAGTCATTAAAAAAAAAACCTCCATCAAGTTTATTGTGGTCCCACACACTGTGGTTCGTGATGTAGGCATATTTTGACCGCTATAGCCCCACGAAAAAATATTCCGCTCTTCTCCCAGCCGTCAATGGCAAGAAAACGCTGAAATCGAGCAAAGAAAATGACAAATACAAAACTAATTCATGGAAAATAATTGAGGATTATAACAAAATATAGTGGTTTACTGTCCTTAAAACTTGCAGTAGGGTCATCGCAGCGGGTTTCTCGTGGGTATTGGCGAGTGTTTTTCCAAACCTGGAAGTGAGGTGCGGAAATGCGCATGCGCAAATGAGCGGTTTGTCATTGATAGATGTAGTTTCCAGGGTTTTCTCAGCGAAAAACTCAACATTTGAAGGAAGATTTAGACAAAACTACTGATTGCCCAAACACCAAAATGCGCAGGAAGTGAGACTGGTGTGTACTGTACAGTATCATGTCTTTTGTTTTTGTTTTCATTTCGTCCCAGACTTGTGTCGGGAAAAAATGAAACCTCTCTCGAAAAACAGAATATACTCGTATTTCCAAAAATACACAACCATTTTCAATGATATGGTGCTTAACATCATCATTCTTTAAGTTCTCTGAAAGTATCATGAACTTTGGTGATCAAGAAAGAGAGATATAAGCAGGTGAATTTTGGAAGATTATTGCTCTACGATCAGCGCACGGCTTCCGTAGCCGTTACGAATTCAAAAGCTTTTACGACTTTACGAGCATATAATTGGGGTCTGCCACCCGGACTGAAAAGGCTGAATGAAAGTGATTTCATCACTATATACATGACATGTGCACAGTCTGTGTCAAATAAAATGGTGCAAGTGGAAAACATTTTTTTTTGAAGTATGAAATTTAATCACAACCTAAAAGTGTTTGATATTTCCAAAGAGTAGGAAAATGAGGCTTTCTTCTGTATTTTTTTTTTCATCCCATTTGGTGCTGGAGATCTTGAGATATGAACAGTTTTCTATAATAAAGAAAAAAAAATGTACTTTGCCCATGCTTTTCTATGGGTTTCGCACACAATAGCCATGAATTCAGTGCACCAAAACAATAAATTGTGTAATTTCGATTAGCTCATCGCTGCACAAAATTTAGCATAACTTTTGTTTTACAAAAGCAAATTATACAAAACAAAGTGTATCAGCAAGAAGAATATTTTGGCTTTAAGATGGTACCACATTCACACATCCTTTGAGAAGATTTCATGCCTAAATATTTTTTCCCGACTGTACCATTTTCTTTTGACACAGACTGTATAGATTGCATAGCAGAGGTAGTGTATTATATCAATCTTGTTTGGACGTTATTAGAGTGCCTGTCGGTGAGGATGTGTGGGAGAAAGATGTTGTGTCACATTATTTAGGAACGAATAATGTCTGAGAATAAATTTGTTTGTTTTGTGATGAAAATACAATTTATCAAATCCAACAATGACTGGTCTTCATTGCCAGGTATTATCTGATTAACAGGGAGTTTGTCAGTTTCTTTGAATAAATATATTACCTTGTTTGAATTTAGAAGATAATTTCTTGAACTTTAGTTGAGGGTATGGAATGGCTATTATTTAATGCCAGCAAAATAAAAGAAGAAAATGTCATAAATTCTTGTGATATAGTATGTTGGATTTTGTCATTTTGTAAATAAATTTACATGTTCATACATGTACTTATCATTATTCTCATTATATAATTATATACAATGTAAAATGTTACAAGTATGCCTACATGTAACACAAGTTTCGACAAATCTGCATTATACGCTGTACAAACTCTCGTATGTGAAAAGTGTATACCTTGACTTGGTATTTTATATTGAGATGACCAATCTTCATAATAATAATAATAATAATAATATAATGGGCTTTTCCCATCGGGCTAAAAGCACTTAAATTGCCTATTACCCCGTTCACTGGATTAAATTTCAGCTGCCATATACCGGCCCTTTCATGAATTTATCCTCCAGAGTACCAAATCAATAAAGAACACGTGATGATAAAATAATAATATTGAGTTCTGATATACATGTAGCACAAATTACAATGAAGTCTCTAAATGTTCTGAAATAGCGATAAATAGGTGGAATGAGAAAGAAATAATCATATTATTATCAATCATATTAATTCCTTATAATTTAAAGAAAATCTAAGACTGGGAACTACCTACAATGCATCATGAATGAAAAAAAAATGGGGATTAAGTATTTCACAAGTTAAGGCTTGCTCCTTGAAAGGATTTTGAAATGTACAATATGATAGATTCATATGTTTGAACAAAGAGCGAAACTGACCAGAAATATGTAACATTTGTGGCGACAACTACAAGGGAGATTTGAGAGGAGTGTATGTTTTATAGTGGGTCAATTTTTGTCTATATCCGTGTACTTTGAATTTATATCTTCTTTTAATATATTGATGCATACCAGGCCTCTACAAAAATTTCATTTTGCGCTTGCCCTATCGGGCAAGTGAAATTTGGTTTGGCTTGCCCACAAGAAAAAGACACTTGCCCGGATTTTCTTTCCATTTTCTTTGTTTAGACCCAAATCATTATTTTATTTTTAATAGCAACTACCATCTGAGACCTAATAAGAGTCCATAAACGACGAGCATATAGGAAGATTGCATACAAGAATATTTAGGTATTTTTTGTGTGCGATATTTTGTCTGATTCGTATTTTATTGTGTTTTTTAGGTTAAAAGTTGCACATGTATACATTCCTCTCAATCATGGCTTGCCCGATTGGGCAAGTGAATTTGATCTTTACTTGCCCGCCGGTGGTTTTCACTTGCCCGGGGCAAGCGGGCAAGTGGGTTTGTAGCGCCCTGCATACAATATGATGGTTATCAGTTCTGGGAGCACAACATTAATGATGTTTGATAATCTTGGAGAATAATAATGATAATAATCAATATCTGGTGTACCGGTACATAGAAATAAATGAATGTATAACCCAAAGTACATGTAAATGATATTCTTTTTCAGTGTCAATGTACATGCAACTGCAGATTAATGTTTAGTATTTACCATAAAAGTTTCACAGTTGAAAGACAATGATACATAGTTTTTTAATTTTTAGATTATCATAAATTAAAGAATTTTTTTTTTTTTAAGGAACAGGGACAAAGAGTGAAACTGACCAGAAACATGAAGATAGATTTGTGGCGACAACTACAAGGGAGATTTAATAATAATGATAATAATTGGACATTTATAATGCCCATTTACTCAACTGCGCATGACATGTAGTGAAAGTGAAAATACAAAAATATTATATTATCAATGATAATGGGGAACCTGGGTCTGCTTTACAATAGAAATGTCTAATAAAAACTTTCCTGAAAAAGATAGATTTTCAGGTTGTTCTCAAATACATTGATTGATGATGCATGTCTAATTGTGATTTGAGAGGATTATATATTTCTACTGAGTCCATTTTTGTCTATATATTACCTGTACTTTGAATGTATATCTTCTTGTAATACACTGTTCGTCATAAAGGTGGAATAATTTTTTCTGGCTCAAGCGACATTATGTTGCTCCGTTATTAATTTCTTTAATGTGTTTGTCACCGATCTCACTTTCTGGGATCCTGGGTATATCTTGGACGTTCCCAAAACCCTTCCCGGGGATTTCTCTTTAAAAAAGTTTGTCACCCCCAGAAGATAGCCATTTTCGTCATTTTTTCTTATTTTGGGGCCCTTTTTTGTTCACGCGACCCACCAAGGCACCCCTCAGTCCTACCCCAAGGAAACACTTCTGAGGTGGAGATTTGTTATTGTTCTTTAAATTAAATCTAGATTTATGGTTACAGGCTCGACTCTTTTGTCTAGGGGAGGGGTCAAAATGTATTTTGATTGGGGTTCAACATTGATTTTATTCATTTTTACACCATGAAAATTTCTATCTTCCCTAAATTCTATTGTAAAATCTCAACCAAACATAAATCAAAATAAAATATTATCAATAATGACTATTTACAGCCTTGTCATCAAGGCTAAACAAAATTTAAGGGAAAATTGAAGATATTTAAGGGTTAAAGGTGCTTTTTCAATTCTTTTGTTTTCAGCATAAAGATGGAATAAAATATTCCGAATTTTCACCAATCTCGTTTTTTACTTCAACCCCTCCCCTAGACAAGAGACCTAAGCCTGTCCCCAGAAATATAGATTTAACTTAAAGAACAATATAAAACAATAGACACCAGTCGCGTTTCCTGGGGGTAGGACTGAGGGGGGCTTGATCGGCCGGGAAAACAAAAAGGGGCCCCAAAATGAGAATAAAATGACAAAAATGGGCATCAAGGGGGTTGACAAAACTCTTTTGGAAAAAGTTCCACGTCAAGGGTTGGGAGAATGTCCAAGATATAGCCAGGGTCCCAAAAAGTAGAAGCAGGGACAAACATATTCAAGAAATTAAAGTCAGAGCAAAATCATGTCGCTATAGCGGCAAAAAAATATTCCACCTTTATGACGGACAGTGTATATTGCTGCATACAATATAATGGTTATCAGTTATAGGAGAACAACATGTACTGTAATCGTGGAAATATTTGCGGCACATTAATTTTTTTCGAGCAAATATCGTAAGGCGGGAATTTAAAAACACGCGAATATATGAGCATGCCTTCTTATGCATGCTTTGAGTAGGATCGATTGCATTCGTACATAAATGCAGCACGAATTTAAGAACCAGCAAATATGTTTTGAGGCCTCTAAGCGTGAAAAATTAATCGCGCGAAAATAACAGCGAATGCAGTATATGATTTGATAATCTTGGAGCACAATATAATTAATATCTGGTTTACAAAGAAATAAATGAATATGAAACCTAAACTATATGTAAATGATATTCTTTTTCAGTGTCAGTGTGCATGTTATTGCAGAACTTACTATTTACCTTAAAGTTTAACAGTTGAAGGGCAATGTTAGAATGTCTATTAATTCGTAGCATATCATAAATTACAGTATCATGTTTTTAAATAACTGAGAGAAATGGATAGGAGAAAGAGTCAGGGAAGAAGGGAATATAAAGAGAGGGAGAGAGGAGAGAAGTGGAGTGGGGTACAGGAAGGGATAAGGAAAATGACAGTAAGGAAAATGAATGAGAGGAAGAGAATGAAGAGACAGGAAAAGAAAGAGACAGAGACAGAGACAGCCAGAGAGAGAGAGAGAGCCGGGTACATAGAGAGATAGAGAGAAAAAGAGTGGAGAGAGGGAAGGGATAAAGAAAGCGAGTAAGGAAAAGGAGTGAGAGAAAGAGAATGAGGAGACATGGAAAGAAAGTTAAAGACAGAAAAAGAGAAAGACAGAGAAAGAGAAAGACAGAGAGAGAAGGGTGGAGAGATGTAAGGGATAAGGAAAGTGACAATAAAGAAGAGGAGTGAGAGTGAGGAAAAGAAAGAGAGATAGAGACAGAGAGGGGCAAGACCAAGCATTGTTATGGATAGGGAGATCATCACATGTATGTATGTGTATAGTTTTGGGATGAAAATGTTTTCTTGCATTGCGCACGTTTTTTAAATTCATCTTGGCAAATGTTTGTGCTGAATTCTGCGTACATTGTAAGGTTAGTGCCAACTCTGCCTTTTTGCATCGTATTAGCAAGAAGTACAACTGCTATCTTTCAATTCAAATTTATTCCACAAATGCACATGAAAGATATATAAGAAACATTTATCATATACAACATACAAGAAATTTGAAGTACTGATACATGTACATAGTAAAATATCAAGATAAATGCATATGTGGAGGGAGTAGTCAAAAGTCACATGTGACTAGTCATGGACTACCCCCCCCCCCCTAGTTGATCCTGCCATAGCGAGCAAGCTGTGCAGAAATGACAAAATTGGCCTATTTTCCATAAAACAAATTCCAATGGGAAAATTTAAGCAACGAAATTCGCCATTTTCTAGCCATTTTCAAAAGGGCTACAAAATGGTGATAAAAATGAAATAACAAGGAGACTTTTAAGGTACAAAATGGCAAGTCTATTTACCCTCACTATTCATCCAAAGTTGTCCAAAAAAGAGCAAGAAAAGAGACGGAAAGCAGCAATATATCGACAAATAGCAGAAGGGGCTTCCTCGCTGTGTGCATGTGCCCACCCCCCCCCCCCTTGCATCAGTTTCAAAATCTTATGAAGACCAAAAGCAGAATGATGCACAACATACATTGTACATATATCATGACCATGGCATTATACAAACAAATACATCACAGTACTTACCTGCATTTTCATTCCATCAAGACCAATCCTAAAATAAAGAGGAACAAAAAAAAAAATTAATTAATTCAATCTCTTTTAAAGATAATTTTATCCTTTTTGGGGAAGTGTAGCAGGGCTCTAAACTAGCCCCCGTTATATTTTTGCTGTATGGTACATGTACTAAACTTCTTTTTTTTTCTTCAAAAATACAATATATTTAACTCCGTCTCTTTTAATGTAAATCGATAAATATTGCTATTAATATTAAACGAACTTTTAACTTTTTTCTGTTGAACCGAATCAATGAGATCAATCACATTATATGTGTCAAGTATGTGAAGATACATTTATGAATATAGATTTCACTTCCCATTCCATATCTCTCTCCCTTCCCTCTGCCTCCCCCCCTCTCTCCACCCCCTCTCTCTCTCTCTCTCTCTCTCTCATTAACCATTTGATAGCTGATGATTTCTTACCACTAAGTAGTCAGGTATGCGATCTTACAATGTTCTCTCTCCTCTCTCTCTCCTCTCTCATCTTCACCATTTGATAGGCTCGATGACCTTCTCTCACCATAATAGTCAGGTATGCCGATCTTAACATGTTGCTCCTCTCCTGCATCTCTCTCTCTCTCTCTCTCCCACATTTGATAAGTGGATTTCTTACCATAAGTCTAGTCAGGTATGCGATCTTACAATGTTCTCTCTCTCTCTCTTCTCCTTCTCTCTCTCACACATTTGATAGCTGATGATTTCTTACCATAAGTAGTCAAGGTATGCGATCTTACAATGTTCTCCTCTCTCTCCTCTCTCTCTCTCTCTCTCACCATTTGATAGCTGATGATTTCTTACCATAATAGTC
Source organism: Paracentrotus lividus (assembly GCA_940671915.1). Classification (NCBI taxonomy): domain Eukaryota; kingdom Metazoa; phylum Echinodermata; class Echinoidea; order Camarodonta; family Echinidae; genus Paracentrotus; species Paracentrotus lividus. Next base: position 37,164,567 of record CALNVZ010000641.1, on the reverse strand, counting down.
AGGTATCGATCTTACAATGTTCTCTCTCTCTCTCTCTCTATCTCTCCTCTCACCATTTGATAGCTGATGATTTCTTACCATAAGTAGTCAGGTAGCGAATCTTACAATGTTCTCTCTCTCTCTCTCTCTATCTCTCTCTCACCATTTGATAGCTGATGATTTCTTACCATAAGTAGTCAGGTATGCGATCTTACAATGTTTTCCTCTCTCTCTCCTCTCTCTCTCTCTCTCACCATTTGATAGCTGATGATTTCTTACCATAAGTAGTCAGGTATGCGATCTTACAATGTTCTCTCTCTCCTCTCTCTCTATCTCTCTCTCACCATTTGATAGCTGATGATTTCTTACCATAAGTAGTCAGGTATGCGATCTTACAATGTTCTCTCTCTCTCTCTCGTCTCTCTCTCCTCTCACCATTTGATAGCTTGTGATTTCTTACCATAAGTAGTCAGGATGCGATCTTACAATGTTCTCTCCTCTCTCTCTCTCTCTCTCTCTTTCACCATTTGATAGCTGATGATTTTCTTACCATAAGTAGTCAGGTATGCGACTTACAATCTCGTCTCTCTCTCTCTCTATCTCTCTCCTCACCCATTTGATAGCTGATGATTTCTTACCATAAGTAGTCAGGTATGTCGATTCTACAATGTTCCTCTCTCTCTCTCTCATCTCTCTCTCACCATTTGATAGCTGATGATTTCCTCTACCGATAAGTAGTCAGGTATGCGATCTTTACAATGTTCTTCTCTCTCCTCTCTCCTCCTCTCTCTCTCACACATTTGATAGCTGATGATTCTTACCATAAGTAGTCAGTATGCGATCTTACAATGTTCTCTCCTCTCTCTCTCTCTCTCCTCCATTTACTCTTTGATAGCTGATGATTTCTTACCATAAGTAGTCAGGTATGCGATCCTTACAATGTTCTCTCTCTCTCTCTCTCTCTCTTTCCCTCAATTTACTCATTGATAGCTGATGATTTCTTACCATAAGTAATCAGGTATGCGATCCTTGTGCATCTTAAATGCTTCTGAATCAGGTCCATCAATGTGCCATCTTGCCAACATCTGAATAACTTTAGAAATCTATCAACCAAATAATATCAATATATAGACATAAATTATTTTTAAAAAAAAGGGTTTGGAAAGAGATATTATGTATACTAAAAAAAAATGAAAAAGGGTGAGCAGACATACAAATAAGAGCCCAAATTTCGATCAACTCTTGTAATGGGCCTCTCTCTCTCTCCTATCCCTCCCTTTCCCTTCCTCTTCTCTCGCTCTCTCTCTCTCTCTCACTCTCACCTCCTTTTCTCTCACTCTTCTTCTCCTTTCCCCTCACTCTCTCTTTGTCTCTGTTGATGAAACATATTTGACATACACATTTCTTTTAATACTAAAATTATTTTATCATTCATTGAATTACAAAATTAGTCCACTTTAATTTTACTATTAAATTTATATCCTCATATCTCTTCTTTGAGATGAACTGGGTTGAAGAAAGTAATAACTTACTGGACCGATACTGATGCCGTTAGTGAATTCATCATCAGCTTGGATATGCTCATAACAATGATCTAGAGCCTTCTTTCTCAACCAGGTGAAGTGAAACCTCTCGTAAAAATCCAAGATGGCTGTAAAACATAATATAATAGGGATAGTAACAATAATAATAAAAATAGCAACAACAGTAACACTACAAATAATAATGATAATTATGATAATAATAATAATTTTCTCTTTGAATATGCTCAAAGCAGTGATCTAATGCCTTCTTTATCAACCAGGTGAAGTGAAACCTCTCGTATAAATCCAAGATGGCTGTTAAATATAATATAATAGTAATAATAATAATAACAATAAAAATAATAATAATAATAACAATAACAACAAAAATGATTTTCTGTTTGAATATGCTCATATTCGTAATCTAGTGCCTTCTTTCTCAACCAGGTTAAGCGAAACCTCTTGTAAAGATCCAAGATGGCTCTTAATAATGATATCAAAATAATGTATTCGCTGTTATTATCGCGCTGATCGGCCTCAAAGAATGTTCACAGGTTCTTGAATTCGCGCTGCATGTTCATTAGCACGCAATTGAATGCTCCCAATACATGCATTAAAAAAAGCATGCTCATATATTTGCAGGTTTTTAAATTCGCGCCGGTCGATCTTCGCACCAAATCTGCGAAAATTAATGTACCGCAAATATTTCCACGATTACAGTATTATTAATAATAACATGAAACATCAGGTTGGTATCAATTAAACCAGAGGACAAAATAGTGCCTTGGCAACTAGAGAGGAATTTTCCTTTTTTTTTTTTAAATATGTATGAAACTATTTAAAATCAACCACAATGACACCACAATTTCATGAGCTATCTTTATCTCATTCATAGCTTTATCATTTTATAATTGATTTTCTTCAACCTTTGAAATGTATTCGGTAGACAAAAAGAATAAGGCTTGGCACAAGTTGTGTGGGTGTATACCAGTTTACTTGTGTATCTATGTTTTAATGCGCAAAGGGTCCATATGCAGCACACAATCCAGGCACGAATGCTTAACGTAACATACGTGCTCCAAATTGCTCCGAATTTTATTGTCCGGAACGGATATTTATTTTGCCCCTTTTCTCATGGGCCCAGCAGCCGCTGAGTAGTGCCAGAAGGACATTGCTCTATCCCCCTCTTGTTGAACGCCAAACAGGGAAGCAGCAACTACCATTTTTTAACGTCTTCTCGTATGACGCGGCAGGGGCTTGAACCTAAGTTACGATGCAAGTTGCATTGGTATGCAAATATACAACAACCTTAAAAATTTGTTCTGCTTTTTATAAAATCAAGTCATTTTGGGGCTGGACTAGCTCTATAAATTAGAATAAAATCAATTCACTTTGATACTTACTCATTGCGATGTTATACAACCAACTATGTGGTGTATAGAAATCACATTTTGATATGTTATCTCGCTGGGAGGGCCAGTTGATGGTCGAGAAGTCTTCCTTGAATAGTTCCTAACAACAAGAAGAAAAATAGTTGACTTATAAATTCAAAGGATTATTACAAAGAAATTAATTCATATAACAAAATTAGATGACATTTTAATCTTCTTACAAAAAACAAACAAATAAACATGAATAATAAAATGCCAAGTCTACTCCCATTATAAGAAGCACAGATAGAACAAAAAACTGTCCATGTGCCAGGATGTGTTCAGTATATAACAAAGTCTGAGGCTTGGTCTAAGGATCTCATAATAACAGGAGTGTACTGTACTGAAAGCCAGAGTTTCCAGAACCAAGGGATTTCTTTCTCAAGTGATTTCTTTCAGAAGAAATACTAAGATTCTATTTTTTTTTTTTTTTGGGGGGGGGGGGTCATTTCAAAAACCTCTCCTATTTCTACTTCACCTTAGAATTATTAAGCATCTATCATTAGGAAGAGGGTGAATCATACCTTCCTAAGTTCTCTGATGAGGGAATCTTCTTTGGCCTGAAACTTTGTCCCGTAGAAGAATCCCATTGGAAGGTACACCTGACGGCAGTGACACCAGATGGTGGATGGGTGAGCAGGGAACCAGCTGGGAAACAACCTGAAGGACAAATATAAGAGCATGTCAAACATTATAGCTGTTTATAGATGTTTGAACCTTGTCCTGTTATGTATAGTTATTATCACAATCTTTGCTTTTTAACCAACTTATTTTCCACAATCATTATCATCATCATCAAGCATTGATATCACCAGTACATTCACCCATTTTATCATAATAACCTTAATCCTCAATATTTTGAGTTGGAACACCATCATCCTCACCGTCTTCCTCATCAATAATTAATTCCCCATTTCCATCACCATCGATCATAGCCATCACCACAAACATCACTATCATGACCATCATGACCATCATCATCATCATAACCACCATCACAAAAATGTCCTCCAATGTCATTTTTATCCTCATCACCATTACCATCATCATTATCATCATCATCATCACCATCATCATCATCATCATCATCATCATCAACATCATCATCATCAACACCACCATCATCATCATCATTATCATCATTATCATCATCATCATCATCAACATCATCATCATCAACACCACCATCACCATCACCATCACCACAACCATCATCATCCCCACCACCACCATCATCATCACCATCATCAAAACCACCACCATCCTCATCACAATCTCCCTTCTCAACAGTAGGCTACCATCAAACTTTATTATAGAGCGTTACATATTTATCCGGTAGTGTCATTATCAATATGAATCTCCTACAAACTTGTTCAATATTTTCAGCTCACCATATTTCTGGAAACAAGCAGTGCATTCCTTCCCATTTATAAAGATTGAGAACACAAAGCCAGAATTTACCCCACGATGGTATGCTCTCAGCACCACCTATAACAAAAAAACATACAATTTATTATAACATGTACAACATACATTTGTAGAAATCAATTGAATCCCACGTATCCCATGGCCATAACCTGTTGGGCATCGATTATGCACCTCTCTGCATTAGATTTTCAGGAAATCCTTTCATTTTCCTTTAGGCATGCAGGGGAAAGATGGCAGTGTCCTCTTGTTGAAACGCAAGGAATCAAATAATTTGGTAGCCACCCGACAGAGGATGCAAGACATGCACAAGCAAAAACATGCAGGGCTTGTCATCATGCCATCGGTGTAAGAATGGGACAGAGGTTGTAATCAAATTAATAAAGACACAATTCTTTATGTTCAGGGTTGAATTATATGCCTATAGGTTGTTCCTGTAATCCAAGTACTTCGAGGTTCCTCGCATAATAAAGAATTATTGGTTTGCTTGATCAAATACTAAACCAACAACAAGCCTAGTCTCTTGACCGGCCTGCTATTAGTGAATTGTTTTCATCGCTCTAAAGGTTTTGAAGTGGAACTTATGCCAGCCCACCCCCACCTATATGAATTTATTTACCCATTTCTAGAAGAAGTTTCCTTGCTTTCTTGAGATCAGAATCATCTTTAGAAACACCTAGCAATCTCATTGTCAAGTAGTTCATCGCTGTGCCAAACACTGTAGGATGATCCTCAATGTGTCTGAAAAGGAAACACAAATAATGCAAAATTTAATCCTTTCACACTCAGAGATACTAACAGGGCTGTTTACTCCTTAGAGCTACCTACCAATATGATAAAATCTTTTCTTAAAGCCGATGCTGGATCTGTGTGTTATATCTAACCACATTAGATACTACAAAGCAACTTTTTAGGAACCTTGCTTAGGACAGGAAATTGACTTTACATGATTTAGGTTATAATTTTCACATTTGATGCACCACGCCGTACACCGGGGTACCGTTGTAACCCGGGGTACAGCGTTGTGCAGCGCCCTCTCTTGTCCATTAGCTTACAGTTATACAGTGTTTTCACGCTGAGTATTATTTTCATGGTCGTATGATCGGTGCGACAATGATCACAAGGCCTGTTTTCCTTCTTTAATATTATCTTATGACAATAATAGTACAAATTTAACTTATTATAGTAACTACTCAAGAATTTATATATAATTTTGGACAGTTTGGTAACCCAGGAATCAGCGCTAAAAATAAAATAAATAATTCAACAGAACGGTGATTTATTTTTTGGTACCCCAGGGTACCAAAAAGTGCATCATTTAGTCTTGATAATTTTTTTCAATTCAATTCAATTCAAATTTATTTTGTCCAGGATCTTAATACAATAAAAATGGAAATTTGACATGGGATTTTCACATGAGATACAGCAAAAGAACATCAAAAGGTTTTAAAACTGGTACATTAATAACTAAATGAATACATACATAGAGACAAGTTAACATAGAAATATCAAGCGAAAATAGAATCCAAAGGAAAGAAAGAGAAAGAGAGAAAGGAAATAAGAATAGATGCAAAAAACAGGAAAAATAAACTGGCATGCTATAACGACAGTGAAACGAAGAGAGAGGTAAAAGCATGAATGTGGGGATTCTAGAGTCCCGTTGACCCGAACACAAGCGAGGCCCCAGATCCAGAGAGTGGAAGCCCTTCCACATTTAGGTTAGAATTTCAAATTTTAGATAATAAACTTACAATCCCCAGCCACCATCAGGACACTGGACAGATCGTAGATAGCGCACCATCTCCTTCTTAGAAGCATCAGGTAAAACCACACCAGTAATGTAACACACTATGATCAAACCTGTAGCAAAAGATATATATTGATATAACATACAATGTACGACTGAGAAAACTAGATTGAATGTAACTTTGTTTGTGTTCAATTCATGATTCCATTCATGGTGGAGGCATAAATATCTAAAGCTAGCCTAAGTATCTTTAAGTTACTAATCCGCTATTTTCATCTGTTTTTTGTCAGGGCTGACTGATTACATGTATGTAATGTTTTTCTCTTTTTTTTAAATTTTGAGCAGTTGTGTAATATGACAGCACCCTCAACACCCAATCTCCAACAAGCAGTTATAGCTAAAGGACATGCTTGAGGGGACGTGGAATGCTAAAGGGCTAAATTAAGAGATAAGCTGGTCAACAGTAGGCCAAGGAGGTTGCTGATAAATACTACCCTCCTTTGAAATCCTGATATATGTAGTGTACAAATAATTTTGGGGCAGTTAAAATTACAAATGGCAATCCAGAAGTTCTGAGACTGACAGAACTTTAAAGATTCAGTGCACAGGTAACAGTGACATTATCTACTATTTGCTAGAAATAATAATTAAAATTCTAATCCAACATCATTTTGTTTAATTTCATTTTTTTCAAATTGTGCAGATTTTTGAGGATACTGTATCGAATATTTATTATTAAAAAATGTTTAAAAATTTAAAGCATTCTTAATTTCCTTTTATTGTCTTGAGTCAAATGTATATCATATTTCATATTTGTACTACTTCGTATCAGAACCCAATCATGATTACCAATACTTTACCTGGGAGAAGAAACAGTGGACCTCCGTAATCTCCTGCCCAATGACCATCCTCAGTCTGAAGCTTAGAGTAGAACTTCATCCCATTCTTAGCTGCTTCTTTGGCAGTCTTGGCTCTAGGGAGTGGTGGTGCAACATCATCCTATAGAACAAGCACAATAAATAGAGATACTGGTCAATTCAATTCAAAATAAAAGTAGCACTACAACCCTCACTCCTTCTTTTTCCTCTTCTCTTAGCAGTCTTGGCTCTAGGGACAGTGGAGCAACATCACCTTATAGAACAAACAAATTGAAATACATGAATAGTCAATTTAATTGAAAACAGTTGAGATCCCAAGGATGAAAAATACTTTCATTTCCTGTTTGAAACTTTTAGCTTTAATAGTCAAGAAATCCAAGATTAGAGATACAGAAGGCAAAGCATTTAGTCCAAGGCTAAAATTTGTTATTTGACTAGGGCTAGGAATTGTCTGCAGAGCAAATGTCGCCAGGGCAAAAACATCATGAAATTGGTACTGGTAGATTAAACAATCCATCTGATTTGGATATGGTTGCAAAGACTATACATCTTAAAGGGATGCAGTAACATTGAATGATATTCAAATCACATTTTAATCGATTTAGCTTATTTTGTCAACATAATTATAAACACTTAGGTCAATCTGGTATCTCTTCAAAATTGCAAGCTAATTGCTTGCTTTACCTTCGAGATATCAATGAATTTTCAATAACCAAATTTTATAAACCAACCACTGGATGGTTTATAAAACATGTGCTTTTTCCACATGGCACAACATACACCATTTCCTGTTGTATAGCCCCGTCCCTAGCGGCCTAGTGAACTGGCAGCAGAGGGTACTGTTGTGGCTGTATGCTTGGCATTGTTTGTTACACACTGTTTTAAGGTAGTACAATGACTTCCTTTTGATCTGAAACTTCAGTAGTTTGTTTTTACTGTGGGAACAATATAATTTATTAATCTTGATTAATTGCTCTTGTTTTGAAAGTTTACTTAATTCCTTATTTAAGCATGAGCATTTTTAACAATTCAATGAATGATTCACAGAACATATGTGATGCGTCACGTCGAAGGAGAGACTAATCGCGATTTTTGAAATCCATTTATTTGATATTATTGATTCTGATTCATTGCCTTGAATTTGATATATAACCGACTGTAAAGAGTAAATAGAAGTGAGATATTAGTCCTCGAACGGAGGAGAATTGTGCTCTTGAAATCAAAATCAAGAGAAAAACGTCTGCGAGTTTTGCTTCCGTTTGTCCGAGCAGAAAAATAAGACCATTTTGGTCACCCTCTACTCACCGAATGCCCTAGCAACCACTTGTTACAAAGGGAAACGATTGACCAATGAGAGCTGCATTCAGGTATAGAGAACAATACTCGTCCGTCACGCATGATCGAGCAACGCAGCAAGCGATGTTGTTCTAATAACATTCAATCTTCCTCAAAAAAAAAGAAACTAATTTGTTAGTTGTTTTTATATCTTCGTCAAATAAATTAAAAACGTCATTTCTTTCTAATTGTTTAAGGAAAAAGTCCGCTCTTTTAAGAATACGTGTTTACCAATCCTGCGCTAAATTAGTTAGAACAAACTATTTTAAAACTTTTGGGGGTTTTATCCGATGTTTTGCGTGCGTTCTTTGAATGTCAATCGCGTATACTCTTACTCATTATAAAGCAGTCATTTTGATCTGAACTCTGTTGGAATTTCGAACATAATAATGGTCTATAGACTAAATATTCTTGTACAGGGTTACATTTTGTTTTATATCTTTGAATAAGTATTGATAGAGATAAGCTCCAAAAATGTTTAAGAAATATTTGCGCCCAGAATGTATTCAGAATTTCTCTGTCACGTTTTATGAGTGGCAGGTTAGCTTAAGACAATGAAAATAAAAACGAAATGATTTGCTCGATCTCGTCTTTTATTGATCAAACCTGTTCCAGTAATAAGAAGTATTAAATTTTTATGAATGAATTATTTTAAGAGTAAATCGTATTTTGTTTCGTCGTGTTTAGTAAACACGCTACCTTTCTTAACACTCACTTTGTAAAATAACTGCAGAAGACTTTAACCTTAATACTTGTATCAGAAGTATTATCACGTCACCTGTCTTTTGTAGTCCTATGTTTCCCTGATGAACCAAATTTGTTAATAGGGAGGTTTTAATTTCCCATCAGGAACAGATATCGCGGCCCTTAAAATAAAATGCTGAAATTAACATTCATTTGGATCCAGATAGCTAGTCAAGCAAGAAGTAGCTTTTCCCCACATAACCCCCCCCTCTCCCACCCGATTGTTATTGACATTCGTTTGCGTACTCGCTATCCCGATGAAACAGCTTTATTCACAGCATGCAGTTGTGGCATCGCACGCAAATTTCTGAGTGCAGCTAAAGAGAGTTTAGTTCGCTATTCGCTCACAAAAACGAACAAAAATCCAGTTGAAATCACACATCACATGACAAAGCCCTGCGTTGCTAAGGGCGGAGCTAAACGGAAAGGGGAAATGAGCGTGCACGTTCGCTTGTAGTCCGGAAAAAAAAATTATGAACCGAAAAAACAACATCGCGAAACTGTTTTTTACCACTTCCCTTTTGTATACCACCTTTCCCGTTACCATTTTCACTCTGTTTTTAACTGAGCAAAGATTGAAGCATGTAGAACCAGAAAATCACAAAAAAAATTTCCTCAAAATTTGACTTTTTTTATTAGTTTGTCGATTTACTCGGATCTTTGATCTGCGACTTCTCTCTCATTTCGACAAGACGTATCACATATAATGATTAATGCAAAAGGACTGTGATCAAAATATTAATTTGTTAGAATTTAAGTTGAAATAAAGTCTGTAGTTTGTGGTGCCCCCATCATACTTACAATGTCAAGTCCAGAGAGAATTTCAAAGATATTCTGAGGACGTTCGGGTTCTTCTCCTTAGTGAAGTATCGCCAAGTCTGACGACCGTTGACATTAGTGAGACGCCATCTTGTCAGATCGGTTGCTGGTTTATCTTGTAACGGTCCTCCTCGATCTTCTTGTCAGACATGATGCTACACATTTTTGAGAGAAGAAAAAATATTTTTGAATTTCAATATTCATTCTTTTAAATTTTTAAGATCTGATGACAAATTTGCCTGCTTCTTCTTGGGCTCTTTGAAAATAAATAAAAGCATGGTAGATTCTAAAAAAAAAACAAATGTGACAGACTTTTGCCCTAAATCCTGGTTCAGTGGATAGAGCATTCCCCTCATAATCGCAATGGCGTGGGTTCGCTATCCCGCCGATCATACCAAAAGATGCTAAAGATGGGAGTTGCTGCTACCCTGTTTGGCGTTCACAATAAAGGGATAGAGAGGGTCGATCTGGCACAGCACACGATCAATTGGGCACAAAGAATTTCTGTGTCACCTTTCTTACGGAAAATAAAATTTGGAGCATTTGAATCCTCATTACCTCCAAATCTTTTGACTTTTACTCCAAAATCTTCTTTCTTGCAATGCATTATCAAAATGGATTTTCCAGATGAAAACCATGGCAAAATGGTCATGCATGGGGGGGGGGGGGGGGGGGAGGAGGGGGGGATTAAAACAGAGGCTGCTTTTATTGTAATCCCTCTGAAGACAGAGATCATGCATTGCGCAAGCTGTTCAAACTGCAGTGTACACAGCCGAGTGCATTTTATCTTTGATTACTCAAATACGCACTCGTCTGTGAGGGATTACGAAGAAGACAAGCAACCTCGGTCTCTAGTTGGGGGGGGGCATGCAAAATTGTAATGTTACAAAAGTTCAGCATGCTGCAAGCATAAAATAGATCTAATTTTATCTAATTCTTATCATGCCAGACTCATGCTCAGTCCCTCATCCTTATTAGCCTGTCATTAGCCTAGCTGTTGTCTCACTCTCACTTAGCCCCGGACCGCTGCCACAAAGTGGCAGCGTCCTGAGGGAAACCCATCAAAATTTTGAAAGTTCGATTTGGAATGGTTAAAAAGAGTGCCGGATAACTCAGCCGCCTCGCTGGAAATTCTGGGCCGAGTTAGCCAGGAGGTATTGAATCGATTGTAAATACTAATTTGTGTTGAGCATGGGTATATTTCACAGTTTTTATCATCAATTTGATATGGAAAGTTGAGATATGTGAACTAGCAAGCTGCTAGAGAACATTTTTTAAAGTAAAAGCGCCCCCCCCCAAAAAAGTGAGTTTTTAAGTCTGTAAATACGCACGCAATTCTGCCCATGTTTTTACCGTCTTGTCCCAATTTGTTTGTGATCACTGCCGCCTTGCGGGCTGGGGGCAGTGAACGCCAGGGAGATGCCTATCTGCGTCTAGCTGTCTGCATTCGCAGAAGTTGAGAACATTTAACACGATTGAGACATGTATACATACAAGAAAAGGGATTTAATATGGCAAAGGGGAAAAATTCCTGAAAGGTTTTGAAATCTTCTTCATATTGTAGACTTTGTAATTTGTATATTTGCAATTAAATTATATTTTCAACTAATCATCTCTCACCCCATCTCTCACTCTCACTTTCTCTCTATTGCTAATTAGGCCTATCTCTCTTCAGCTCCCTCTAGTTTTCTCGACTTCTCTCGATCTATAAGTTAATTGCAACTATAAAAATTATAAGAATTAGATTTCAAAACCCTTCAGGGATTTTCCCCCTTGCCATATTAAATCTCTTTCTTGGATGTATACAAAGTCATGTCTCAATCGTGTTGAATGTTCTCAACTTATGCGAGTGCAGTCGAAGTTACACCTGCTGTTCACTTCTGCCAGCCCGCACAGCGGCGGTGATCACAAACAAAATGGTACGAGACGGTAAAAACACGGGCAGAATTGCGTGCGTATTTAAAGACCTAAAATCTCACTTTTTGGGCGGTTTTACTTCAAAAAATGCTCGCTAGCAGCTTTCTAGTAAATATATCACATTATTCCATGTCAAATTGATAATAAAAACTGTGAAATATACCCATGCTCAACACAAATAAGTATTTACGATCAATTCAACACCTCCTGGCTAACTCGGCCCAGAAATTCCGGCGAGGCCGAGTTAGCCAGTGGGCCGAGTTAGCCAGGATCCGTTAAAAATACCACTAAGAATGGGTAAAATATAGAAAAAATATAATTTATGTAATGTCACTTACCTACACAGACTAGACGCAAATCAGATATTCTTAAAAATTGTGTGCACTTGAAGAAATCTTGTATTTTCCAGTCCATTTCAGAGTCTCGTCCGATCTCCGTCAAAATACTAGTGTGAGCATATAGCTGCTGCTGATGTCGCTCATGCGTGTTGCAAACTAAACACCGCGAATGCGATTGTCTAGCTACACTGAAACAGCAATTCTGACGCCATTTTTTTGCTTTATGATCATCATGAAAAACGAGGAAAGTCATCCGTCTAGTATTGTAAGTAGATCTACATAAACTAATAAATTAAGAAGTAGTTTTGTCAATCTTTTATTCCATAATTTTGACATTCTAGCCTGGAAAAGCGAAGGCACCTCATGTTTTCAAGCCAATAACTCGCAGCCCGTACACTTCGTGGTCGGGCTGCCGCAGTAAGGTCTCACTGACTCACTCATCACTCACTGTCTTTGTATCTTATTATTATCAGACCAAATTAAATTACAAACCTTTCTTAGCTTAAGAAGAAGAAAGAGAATATGTCAAAAAAATGTTACATACAGGGCTCGAATTAGGAATTTCTAGGGTCAAGGCAACTGTGAAAAGGGGCACCTGTGAAAAAAGGGCAAATGGTCTTATATAAAAAA
>CALNVZ010000641.1:37127938-37140206 GCA_940671915.1 Paracentrotus lividus | reverse complement strand
GATGAAGAGAGTAAGGAGATAAACCTTGCGCATGACAGAGGGTCCGGGACATACGACGATGCTAGTGAAGAGAAATGAACAAGTCTGGAGTTAGTAAGGGAATCGGCAGAATAAACAAGCTCGTGTGTCGCAGTGACAACGAATATGAGGAATTGGGTCTTCAAGAGATAGAAGTGAGAGCGTGTCAGCAATATGTGCAAGCCATCAAGTCATTTCTCGATTGTGAGACAGTCAGACTGAATCAGGGTATATATGAGCTTGCGGATGTCGCGATGTACAACAGCTGGGCACCATTCCGCATGACCAGAAATTCTGCGCTAGTACGGCACCAGATGAGATGCCCTGCAGACTCTCAGATAGCTACGAGGTATCCTTCGAGCCTGATGACAGCTTGGCCCAAGCGGGTGCTCAGGAAGAGCCGAGCCCAGACAACATGATGGCTACCAGTTCTGTGGGAGAGTGAGCCTCGGGCTGGGCTTCCAGGAGACCTGTATGCACCGTTTGATGGCCACTCCCATTCAGTTTTGAAGACTGAATGGCATCGAACAGGAGTTGGGTAGATGTTGGATGGGTAGAAAAGTTCTTTTCCTCTGCGGCTGCCCACCGTTCTTTTCTTCTTGGTGTTTTTGTTTAGTTTGTGCACCATCTGCTGATCGAGTTAAACCTTGAGTGCAATGGTCACAATTTACTTTTTTATAGGTTTAGTTGAGTTTATTACAGAAAATGAGAGTCAAGTTGATTCGCCTTTAGTGATATGATTTGGTTTAGTTTTATATTTAATCATTATTCCAGAAGCACTGATAACGCAGAGGTCGTTTCGTATTGAAAAAAATATTCTGATTCCAAGAGTTGAATTATCTATCATTTTTTGGTGTAATATGTTTCATTCGGTGTAAAGAAACCGTAAAATAATTTGCAGACACCAAGCGAAATGGAGCTGAAGTGAAGCTGTGCTGATCATTTTTTCTTTAAATCCCAAGTTAAACAAGAGTCGTAAATCTGGACCTGTTAACAAACTTTTATGATGATAATTGTTCCCTTGTTTAACTTATCAAGGATAAATTGTTTTATACCAACAGGTTAACCAAGAGTTATTTCGCAGTATGGAGTATCGCTGTTTTATTTTTTGGATGTGTTCTGATGCATCTGGGGACCAGAGGCAGCAGATACACTTACAATTATGTCCAGTGTTTTCCGATCTATTCATTTCCAGGTCTCATGAATTCATTCTGGGATTGCAGAAGCAAGGGGTAAAACTAATGCTGTGTGACTTTTATTATTGCATTATGTTTTCCTTTCAGGATGGATCAATGAGAAATAATGCATCATTGTTATAATGCAACTGCTGGACAGGGGCATAGGGATAAATATTCGTGGTTTTTCATAAATAGCTGAACAAAGCTAAAGGCAATATGTACTCAATTTAGTTCCCGTGAGGAGGACAAGAATGTCCTTCATGTCCATGTAAATATTCTAGGAGAACGCGGGTTTTCGTTTGTTTATTGTAATTTACATGTATACCCATTTTGAATGGACATCTTTAATAGTTTGATGAGTTCACATTGCTATATTTGTGGCTATCCAAGTGGATCATATTATTTACTTATAGGCCAAAATTGGTCAAAACAAATTGGGCCACAAGTTATGGCTACTTAAGATACATTGTAGTTTGCAAACTGGAGCAAGAGAAAAATTATAACCAAGTAAGGTATGCCCAAAGTTTTTCTGTTCATTTATTTAGGCCAAAAGACTGGTTTTTTGCTTTGAAGTTAAAATTTGTCATTCCAAACTTGGGAGCAAAAGAAAATGTTTTGGGGATAGGGCCTATTTAATTACGTACTCCATCTGTAGAGCAGAAGGACTGTTTGATTAATTTATGAATAATACCGGCAAACAGAAGCCATATCTCCTCTAAATCAGAGAGGGACCTTATAGAATGGGGGGAAATGTAGTAGAAATTGCCTGGAAATGTAGTTGCCTTTCTACTGGTGCGTGGCGTCGTGCGCTCTGTTGCTCAGAGCGCGCATCCCCTTGCCTGAGGAGCTGATCTGACCGCGGGAGATTCGGCAGACGAACCTGAGACCCTTGATTGATAAGCACGTATTCTTCACTACACCTGTGATTTCGTGACTGCACCGCTGTTTATGTAAGCAATTAATGACTGTTGTATATATATTAATGTAACCAAGTGAAACTAAGATAAAGATAATAAAACGAGCGCTGCTTTAGTAGTTACATAAATTCAATGCGAGTATCATTTTTAAAAAAATATATTACTTGTGAGAGATTCGGGGTATACAAGCCCCACAACTAATCATCAGTCAGTTCCCGTCGCGAAGCGACGGGGACTGGTCAGTCTAACTATTATCTAGAAAACATAAACCTGCACTGCAGTGCAGCTGAGCTGAGCTGAGCTGAGCGAGCTCGAGCTGAGCCCTGAAACAGCGGTACCGGTACCTCGCCAACTATGTGGCCGCTACTCCAGGGATGAGCTGAACCATTCTCGCTCATGATTATTGTCATATTGATTGATGAACCACCGATTCGCAGGGTCGCAATACATAAAACTTGTGTATTTTGAGTTTAAATGTTGATTTTTTAAAGTCTAGTGTTTCGAAATACATCAGCAATCAAATCGGTAGAAAAATGTGGCTTAAAAGTACTAACAGAGCTCCAAAAAAAAAGAAAGTAGAATCTATTCTTACCCAATTTTGCCCCACCGTCTTGATGTCAGCTGTTAAACAAAGAAATAGGATTTGAGAAAGTTTTCATACTGCTACTTCAGTAGTAGCTTGTGAGTTCAAATGGATGTGAGAGCTTGGAGATCGAAACGCATGAAAAGTATTATAAAAGGCTTTAGCCTTTGGGTAGATTATATTTCATAATCTTATTTCTTCATTTTACTGTCTGATTTTTGTATATTAAAAAAAAAAAGCAAGCATGATTTCAAAAGACAATTTATATTATTGGATTTGCAAGGAAACGGACATTATCACAGCCTACTTTACTGTGCGTTGTTTACTACGCACAGTTGCATTGTGTAGGTACTTTACTTAGCCTTCTTAAAAGTAAAAGCTCTCTGGTGGATCGCGCGATTGCATCTCATAAATATTCATGATGTAAGATCTACTTAATATGCACAAGAACAAATCTTTGATCTTTACTTTAATATTACCAAAGACACTTCAAGGGGAGTTTGTTATTACTCATTAATGAATTTTGATTTAGTTATGGTAATTGGTATGATAATACAATTTGAAACGGTCCTAAAATAGTGCAAATCAACGTTTTGACCGCAATGAACTTGAATATAAAACAAACATGGCAAAACAGATTGCTTTCCGGGGCCATATACTTTGAGGGTCTTATCATACTGATGCATGTGATTTTGGAAACACTCCCTCCCTGTATACTTTACAGACTTTTTATAACGATTACTGATTAAATATAAAAATCCATTTCTCTCTCTCCTCTCACCCATTCTTTCTCTCTATCCCTACATATCTCTTTCTCTGTCTGTCTGTCCTTCTTTCCCTCTCTCTCTTTATTTCTCTACACTATTTAGCTAATATACTGTAAAAAGAAAAAAAAAAGAAGAAAGCTTAGAGACTAACCCTCAAGTTCATCAATTTTGTTTGTGCCGTAAAATGTCTCCTTATTATCCAGAAGCAACCTTTATCTTCTGCTCTTTATCAGGATCAAGCATTATCCACAAAAATTTCACATCCTGAAACCCTTAAAATGTAGGATGATGCGCAAGTGATTGAAATATAAAATATGAAAAAATGAGTTAAGGGTCAAGGTTTTCCTGGGATGAACAACGACATAGGGTTTGCCACAGCTCAGTCGGTACAGCTCCCGCCTAGCAATCAAGAAGGTGTGGGTTCGAATCTTGATGGAATCCAATTTTCTTTGCTCATTTTTTCATGTAAGTTAATTAAATCAGACCTGAATTTTAGTTAACACAAAGAAAGAATAAAGGACACATCCAAACAAAAGTGCATTTCTAACTTGAATAATTTATTTCCAATGTTTGGAAACAACAGAAAAAAAAATGTGTAAATGAACAAATGGCAAACGGGCGGTAAAAGAATGTTAAACTGGATAACCATGTATATTTTTTTTTCTTTTCTTCTTATGATTATACGTTTAAATCTGCTTAACTGGACAAGTAACAGAAGCAAAACCCAGGTTTGTTATGTCGCATATTACTCCTTGGGTTTCAACCAACAAATGAGTTTTTTATCCTTTACACATCCAAGTTTACAGTAAATAGAGCTCGATCTAGCTTTAATAGCAGAAAACAATAACTGTACCCATATGATAGTACATCAATGTACTAGCATGTACTATTCCCCGTACAATAGTGCATTAATATACCTGAATGTACTATTTCCCACACAATAGTACATTTTATAAGTCTTTCATGTACATCAACTGAGTGAACACTTATCCAATGACACACAGAGGTGGTAACCAGCTTTAACTATCAACGAAAACTGGTTTTACAATGTTTTTGTTGTGGAATTCTGAATCTTGAGTACTTGATATGCTAGAAAGGCATTACCTCTCTGATATAGCATGAAATAATGCCTATCTGGCTCTGAACAGCCGATTGCCTTGCATGAGATTTGACAGCACTGCACCAATATCATATCTTTGTCTTTGAGTTTTAATTTCCCTCCAAATGTTCTTCACATTATAGCCTTGATGGTGTGATCGTGTGAGAGCAGCGATTTGGTTCAGAAAATAAATACACACTAACATCTAGCCTTTGCGTTGAATAATGGAAACCAGCATTCATTCATATCACGCACCTAATCAAAAGCTAAATACAGACTACTTCATTGTACCCACAAACTTTCTCCTTTAAACTTTGTAAGACACATTCAAGATTCATTCAATGAACATAGGATATGGGCTATTGGCCAGTCATATGCTAAGAATTGTTAGGGCGTAAACTCTCATTAATTGATATCTGTTAGTGCCCTTAGAATTCTGAGCATACAATATATTTTGTAAAGATTTTTACTTTTGAAAATTCAATGCCATATTCTGCTGACCCAAACCAGTGAAAGAATTAAGCACTATCCGTGCATGTCCAACCGGAAATATATATATATCTAACACCCGTTTTATTCACCAGCAGGCATGCAATGATGGTGCTATGTCAGATTACCTTCTTCCATTAATTTAGGTCAGCCCTGTGGCCTGTTTATGTCCTGTATTGGTAGAGGTAGTGTGTATGATCAACTCAGCATTCCCATGTAATAAAGGCATAGTTACACATTTACCGAATGCTTGTTATACCTTGTTATCTATGGGCAGCCATGATGGCCAAAATCAATAATGACTAAACTAAACAATGATAGAAATGAACAAAGAAGAATAATCTGCAGCTATCTTCATGTGGTTCATATTTTTCCATAATCTTGGGCTCTTATTTGACTGTTTATTTCTAACAATGTTTATCCACAATGATTCATTTTGGCCTTCATGGCCACCCATAGTAATCATCGATTGGAATAAAAACCCACAATCACTTTGAACCCAATAAAACATGCTAGATCGATTCTATTATAAATGATGCGTGAAAAACAAATTTCACTGCGGCAAATACACAGGCAGTCACAAGTGGAGTTAGCCCGACTGCATAAGAATAATGAACAATTGTAAGAATAAAAAATGGTGCAAATGTCAAATCTAAATCTACTCAAATGTACATTGGATTGGAGATAACAAAAAAATCCAAAATATTCCATTCGAAAAATTCCTCCTCCTCCTCCAAAATTTTCAATTACAAGTATATAGTATGCCTGAAGAATACTGTACAACAACAGATTGGAAACATCAGCACAGCTGCATGTAATCCATAAACGATTATTAAATCCATTCCCCTTAAAGAAATATCCTCACGAATCTTTTAGAAAAGCTCAGAAAATATGTTATATATGTATTTATTCAACTTCAATTTGTACCAAAAAGAGGGTAGCTAAAGATCGCTACAAGACTACATCATCGTGAAACGTGTATAGTGCAAAGAAAAATTTAATAATATCAACAAAATAAAGTTCATGTATAGACTACTTTATTAGTTTCACATTTTTTCTGATATGAATTTAATTCTATGAATTTCCTGTTGACAATGTGAATTTTACTGTATATAAGCATATCAATCTGGGCGTACATTGATCTAGCGCTGTATATGATCTAGGCTGTTCAATCTCAATGCCAGTCGACTCATACACTTTGCTTTGATCCCTCAGAAATACTAAAATAAGATAAAGCTACTCAAAAAACTGTCAATGTATTATATATTTCTACAGAGAATGCAACCTTATGAACCATTATACATACATAATGTGATCCTTAACAACTACCATGCAATTAAACTACAGACTTTTGTGATGTTGTGTGCGAGAGTGTAACTTTACAGGAGAGATATCCAAGAGATAGGCAACTCCCTGTTTGTTTGGTAGTAACTCAACTCATCAACTCAACCAAGACTTTTTACATTACAATATATTTTTTTTTTTTGTTTCTTGTTAATATAAACCACAAAATGATCCCAATGTCTGATAACAATGAAACTTCTGTCAATAGAAAAGCTGAAGAAAACAAAAAATCTTTAAAGCCCCTGTGTGAAATTAGACAAATTTCAAAATATAACTATTTATGAGAATGTCTGCTATTTATATCAATGCAATATTCGGTCAGTTAACCAATTAGGATTAAACACCATTGCATCTGGCTAAATTTAAAATTTCTGCTTATTTTATGTCTAAAGACTTATAAGAAGACTGATGCTATTTAGTGCTATCTTATGAGTAAATATCCAGGAGATTAAACTAAGAAATGGAAATATCCGCCATTCCCTTGTTAGTTTATTATTGATTGTAAATAAACTCAATTTTCTAATATTTAACCCTTCTACTAAATGACTCAATCCCAGATGATACTTTCACAAGGGTATCATATTGGTGACAAGTGTAATTGGTTCTTCTAATCTCTTCAGAATCACCGTCTTTAATCTCCCCATCCCATAACCATTTCATAAACTTTCAAGTCGACACGATCAGGATTTTGGAAAATCAAAGTTTTCCTATTTTCACTTATTCTGCAAATTGGCCAACTGATATTTCTAATTTTCTGCTACATTTCAAACGGCCCTAATTTTGTTTATAAATATTGAGATATATTGATTGCACACATTAGTATGGCAAAAACACTGATATTGAATCGTAAACAGAAAGTGGCAAGATGTAAGTGATTTGATGCTTAATTTCTTCATTTATTCATAACGCTAATCACAAACAAAAGGAGAAAGCTAATGGAAGTTATCGATAAAATATCCATTTGATTATTAATACTAATGAATGAATATTCCGCCATTTTCCCTTGTTAGTTTATTTGATCGTATAAACTCAATTTTCTAAATGTTTACCGCTTCTAGCTAAATGACTCAATCTCCAGATGATAACATTACAAGGGTATCAATATTGGTAATGTTAAATTGTTTTCTTAGATCTCATCGAATCACCCGTCTTTTTATCTCCCATCCAATACCCATTTCCATAATCTTCACAAGTCGACACGATTCAGATTTTGGAAAATCAAAAGAATTCCTGGAGATTTTCACCTCCAAATTACAAGTCTTTCCGTTTGTGCCGCTGCTCTGACGTTTAATCAGGTTTAAATGCAGGAAAAAGAAGAAACACATTCCGAATCGACAGTGTCGGGGCTGATCCTGTTTCGTCGATGTCACACCCAGCATTTGGCTACATACAATCAATTTCTACTTTTGATAAGACTACTTTTGAGAAACAAATATGAACAAGTTTAGGAAATACATCTGCTCGGGAATGAGGCTAGTATATATATTATTAATTTCTTAAAACTGAATTTTGGAAATATTATCGGACCTTGCAAGGTTTCTGTGTTGACTGAGTGCTGAGAGAACAATATCGCTAAAAGTAATGCGATAAAGACTAGGTAGTCGAATAGTAAATTAAATATTCACAGTAACATTATCAAAATGTTCTGGTTACCCAATGTTATCAGCAAATTGTTTGTATTTACTTGCTACATCATCTATTTTATAAGCATTATTTATCAAAGGTGATATAAATAAATATCAAACGACCTGCCTGTAGGAGAACTATGTACTTTTATAATATGTCGGAAAATAAGATGGAGAGTGAGTAGAATTGTTTCTAAAGATATTTATTCACAGGATTTAAGTTATATATTGCACTTGTGCAAGCCTGGCATATTTCTGTTAAAACGTGTAGTTCCCTAATGTGGTGAGGAGTTCCCCAAAAAAAAAAAATAAATGGTTTAAGCCGCTAGTACCAGAGATGAACTTTGACACAGCTGCCTCGAAAATCGCGATACAACCAAACGATGTGCAGTATTGGTACTTCACTGGTAACAGTTAAGATGGGTCCAAAAACCGAAAGCTATGGACAGCCCGCCTGAAGAAAGAACAATTATCCATGAGAATCATTGCGTGGTAATATGTTGTATCACCAAATGAATAGAGTATTCTACCACATGACCTCGAAGTAGGCAATATGGCCTGTGGGTTGAGAAATCCAAGAGCCGATTGTCACCTGCTTTTGTTGTGAGAGCGTAGCGAATTCATTTATGTGGGCACGTGATTACTAATCTTTCGGAGACTTTCGACCACAACTAATATAACAATGCATTCATCTGAAGTGCACTATTTTACTAATGAAATATACAAACATGTAGTAATCTCACATACATCTGTGTTATATACGTTCTTTACTATCTTCGATCTAGGTCGCGATTCGCGGATTGGCTTGGCTGGTTGTTGTAAGCACTCTAATTTTGATTTGGACAACATGTCGTATCCTGACGGGCCTCCGGTTATGAGACATAGATTTTAAGGTTTCATGGTAGGGAGTGAACAATATAGGGTTGGGGCGTACATGGACAGACAAATAGGTACCTTTGAGAGATATATCGGTTTAGCTTTTACGGATTCTTGATCTGTAGACTCTGGGACGCCTTGATTAATCTGTGTCTTGGGTTTAGCGAGATCTCCTGAAGTGATAAAAATGTGAACATATATGCTCCAAAGGTTTCTCTCCACATAATTCCCAGTTAATCTTGTGAGTTGGAAGCATTTATTTTGGTGTTGGTAACACCGCTTCACATCTCACTTGAGACTTAGCAAATCTAACTGCCAATGCCTGCTACACTGAAAAGTAACTCAAGTGATATTTTGTTTGTCAATTCATAGGTTAAATACACATAATTATTGACTACAGAATTCATAAATACAATCCATGGATAAATGATATTGCTTAAATGACTTTATTTTAGGATAGAATTCATATGCAAAAGAAAGAAAGCGTTAACAATGTTTTGAGAGAAATCAAGTAAGTGAGTCGTAATTTCGTTATTTATATATCGTGCAAATTAGGGAAGCGAAGTGACTATTTGCATCAATTAACAATTAGTCTGGAACCTGGTAAATCCTTCAAAAAATTGCGTATAAGACACTATGAAAAAATTATTTAAAAGTCAGAATAACTACTTTAAACAATAACACGTAATTTTTACTAACTGGCATACCTTAACATATAACCCACATGGTTGTATTTCATTTTTTTGAAGACTATAGCTACATGTCGATATTTATACTTATCCGAACAACCCCTGTGAGAGTAGGGTGTCATCTTATGTATATTGTCTTTTGAGGCAGTTGCTAATACTAATGAGCTAGTACAGATCAATCTGGTTTCAGGTAGATGTAAAAATCTTAATCTCCTATCGGATCTGATGCCACATATGATATAAAGAAATAGGGAGGCCATGTTCCATCTCTTTCATGATCATTTGATTATACCGCCTGGCTCCCACCCACAAGCACAAAGTCCCGTTTTCCCTCTAGAATTTTTGGTTTGGTTTCTTTGATCAATTAGGGTAAAAACTTATAAAGAATTATGTCAGGCTAGGAAACAGAGACAAGAATGTGATTCTCCTAGATGGGGAGAAAGTGAGTGTGGTGGTATTGAATCTCGTACCGACAATATGAAGGGGGGGGGGTGGCGTGTTTAATATGAAAAGAGCCTTTGTTTTTGTTCAACAATCGAGAAAAGTGACCATCATGCCCTCTTTCCTACCGATGATTAGTTGACAGAGTCGTAAGAGTTGTGGGGGGTGGTGAGAAAGCTAGCGACATTGGTTGATCACATTCTTAAACACTTATCTCTAAGATACACGTTGATCTGTCCGAGAATTGCTAACAACTATATTTTTCCGACTTAACAATTGTGCGACAGTAACAGGGTGGTTGGACCATATAAATGGTTTGTTCTGTATTATATGAGGCAATATTTGTACGTGCATCAAAACATGCGACTGATGATAAAGGGATGCCGTGTATAAGAGTAATCATTTGTTAACGCATAAGAGGGCTGACATATATAGGGATTTGGATTTAAGCATTAAGGTTTTCTCTCATTTAATTCCTCACACGCACAAGCTTAAAATGAAAATCCATAATTGGAAACAACACAAAAATATACAATAAGACGGATAAAAGAAGTTGGAACAATTGTTTTTGCCTTTCCCGTACCACTCAAAGTTTTGGCTTTGAGAGGTACACTATATCTTTTTATACGCATACTGCGTTTAAAATTGTACAACCAATATAATTCATATTACGAAATTTATAGCTGCAAAAAAGTAATTCGCCGAGGCGAAAATAAGGAGGTTTATAGAAGCTCAAAAAGAGAACATCAAATCTCTCAACTTATGCTAACATCCTCTCAATCTACTCTGTTTTTAATAGCACGGATGCTAGTTTATTCTATTCTCATATTTTATCAAGAGCTACTACGGCATTCTATGAAGTAGACTATTACCAGTGTGGTCGAGCGTCTATACAGAAGGGATTAATTTCATTAAATAAGCAGCAAATATTTTCCATAAAGCCCAGCACTTGTGTTCGATATGAGTAACAGAGAGCGCCACTTCCTTTCCTGTTCCTAGTAGAACTCCTTCTTGAGCGTCACTTGTAGCAAAGTATCCATTGGATAGGAATCTGTCCTTCATAAGTCTTTAGCTGATAAACAACAGAATGTGTGTGTAGGATAAAATAAGAGATGTGTAAAAAATTTATAATATGCATTATCGATACCTACAGGATAACACTCTGGATTTCCGAAACTCATAAACCGGACTTGTAGGTGCAATACAGTTGTGTCCACATCATACTTTCGACTGCTCGTAGCGGCGAGTAAAAATGGGTGCCTAGAAATCAGTAACCTTGGACTTGTTAGTAAGAAATTGCTTTTACCGTAGCGAGGCCGCCTATATTGTACTTAAATTTGGTAGACTACAAATGGATAAAAAATATATTTAAGTACTAAATTAGGTTTAATACCATGGACACTAATCTTACCCACTCTAGGAGAAACAGCAGTGTTAGAGAAATGAAAAAAAGAACCATTCTGAGGTGTGTCCTGATTGTAATTATATAATTGTTGATACTATAGAGATATATACAAATCCATTATTGAATACCAAACTTTAAAATGGTACAATCCATAGACAGTGTGTTAGCCTCTGGCACGTATAGTCTCCGTACTTTGATCGCTAAGTAGAAATGGATAAGATACAGTAATAACAATAATTTGTAAAACTATCAGAAACCTGTCAAATGGCACATTGGTTTCATAAAAGAGAATCACATCTTTACATAGGGTATGTATGTTGGAGAATGGTCGTTGTTACTTTGCCGACGTAAGGACATTAGGGTCAATAGAGTTTGATTCTATTAGTTACTTTACATGTACACCGTTCGTAACATTGTATCATTGATTAGAGTACTGCTCATGGTCTGGCACTTTCTAAGATACTGATAATGTACCATATGGACAGAGTTATTGCAGTGAGTAGGAGGACGCTAACATTTCGAGTTGAACTAGGAAGGATCACGGGCCAATTTACCGAGTAAGGTGCTCCATGAATCTTTAAACAATTACTGATTTGTTTGCAACGTGCAAATCACTACCCTCGGACAATGATAAGGCCTCATTTCTTGGAATGTTTCTTACTACCTCAATTATATTCTTCCCTGAACAATATTCACCCCAGACTTTAAGTTTGGAGGAATTGTTACTATACTTGTTATACAAGTAAGGCTACCATCCCATCTCCCAGCACACCTTGCAGCAATATGAAGTGAAAAATGTTTTACACACAAATCATTTCCCGCAGAGCTTTCACAAAA
>CALNVZ010000641.1:37098841-37112003 GCA_940671915.1 Paracentrotus lividus | reverse complement strand
AATGCTGATCGAACGCGGACACGTGCACGACTGATAAAGCATCAGTAGTGACCATGTTATGAAACTTGAAACTAAAACAAATAAAAGGCTTCACTTATTGACCTGTACCTTCTCTGAAGATCCAATGTTGTCCTTTCGGTGGATGTCCACTCTGTAGGGTTAAACAAACAACATCTCTACATCAATCTAAGTTATACTTAATTTGAAGAGTAGACACCGAAAATATCAAAGGAATTGTAAACAAATGTTCTGTGGTGCATCAGTCAAATGGCATAACAACACATAGCTGAATACTCATCAGGAACATGCAAAGTAATAAAAGTGGTAAATGTTTGTTAAAATATTTAAGCTTACTATTTTCCTTGAGTACAATGTATATGTACTTGTGCATAAAAAGGGTATTTGTAGGGAGAAATTCCTTGAATGCTGTGTGCATCTCACTCATCAGGGTAGCCTTGCTAAGCCCAGGGATAATTAGCTAAGAACCTTTTTCTATTTTTTTATGTTCTATTTTTATGACGGTAATTCCTTTCTTAATCTCTCTTTCTCTTTCTAGTCTCTACATGTATATTTATCTTACATGTACTGTACACATTATAACATAATTATAGCAAGATAGTAAGAGCATTACAGGTGATTCCTGAGAAGAAGAGGAATGACGCACATTCACCAATTACCAAAGATTAACTTGTACGTCAATAACAATCCTTCAAATCATCTGTTTCCATGGAAACAAATCACAACCATCTTACACAGAAACAACCTCTAATCCTTATAAATATCACTGTGCCATTTATAGATACTTTATTCAATAAATAATTTGAAGTGCTTCAATGTTATATCTTTGTCTCAAGATCTGTTAATGTCTCTGAAAGCAATTTTACAGAGCATTTTTTTTCCCTCCTGAAATAAGTCATTTGGAAATCCCAACATTTACAATTTTTTGTTACAACCAAATATCATGAATAATGCTTGATAAATCCACATTACATATAAATTGCAATTAAATGTGTTGCCCAATTCGAGTTAATTTGCACATTTCTCATTATTATCCCATTTTGACTCATTCAAAGGAATGCGGTGTAGCAAGCTTTTGGATTTAGTTTAATGAGATTTGATAATAGTATGAAGGTTATTAACTCTTAACGTGCCATATTAATTTATAGCCAAAAAAGTAGACTTTCTTTTAAAATCTTTTAAAATGGTATGAAATAGTTTTGCTTGGTGTAAATGACAGAAATCGATCCATAGGCACAATACAATCAACTGTGCTATTTGCAAGGCCTGTACTGCAAGCAATCAAGAGAAAATGAATTATTACGATTGTATAGATAATAAGTACAATTGCACGAAAACATTCTGGGGCACGCTAAGCGTTAATTAGTTTGGTCCTGAACACCTTGTTAATACAAGGTGTGGACTACGGAATGAAAGTTGTTATATAAAATAAATCATATATAATTTTAATCCGAGGTCAGTTTTAGAAGAATAACTGATTCCATGGCATTTGCTACAACAACAATATCTCCGCTGCAAATTCCACACACTAATCAAATGACTAACTTCTACCCTGGACTTGCGACTATACCCTACCCTAAACCTAACCCTTAACCTAACATAAAACCATATTGCAACTCTAACATTAACCCTATATCTTAGAAGAAATCAATCCTGGAGCAATCGTTGCAGGAACAATTGTCGTGTCACAGAATAACCGAGATGAAACTTACTTGCATCCCGTTTCCTTGGTGATGGCCCGGATGTTGTTACCACCCTTTCCAATGATAGCTCCGACAAATTCACTTCGGACTAGCATTCTGGAGAGTAAGATAAAACACAGAAGAAATAATGTTAATTTAATTCACTGGTCATCTATCTGATATACGTAACCGAAAATATCTCCATGTGGCACATTTACCTGGTTATGATCTGTAATTAATGTAAGAATAACAAATTAGTTTTTTTAATTTTTTTTTAAAAGATGTTTTGAAAATGTGAACTGACAAAAACTCCTATTTCCCCCTAAAACCATAGATCTAATCATGTTATAGGTTGATTCTTTTTTTTTTTTTTTTGGTAGGGTACTGTACAGCAATGATAAAAGAATGATAAATAAATTATTTAACATCATAAGCAATGGATAGAGTGTTATCTGCTGAATTCAAGAAAAATATGGGATCTAATACCTGACAGGGAAATTGGATGTATCGGGTACATTCTGTTGCTGGTGGTACATGCATGTCAAAGGGGGTTCTTAGGTACCTTACCAAAAGAGAAAGCTTCGGCCAGCTGCGTGAACGCCGCACAGTGGGATTATAGGCAGGATATACCGTTCCCCTATTATTCTTCCATTGACTTAATTGGAGGGGATTAGTTCATCCGGTATATACCATGCTGCTGATGGTACATAGGGGGTTCTTACCTAACAGGGAAATTGGATGTATCTGGTATATTCTGCTGCTGATGGTACATGCATGTCATAGGGGGTTCTTACCTAACAGGGAAACATTGGAATAGATAATACTGGGTACAACATTATAGATAGATGATGGCTAAGACATGCATGTCATAGGGGGTTCTTACCTAACAGGGAAATTGGATGTATCTTGGTACATATTACCATGCTGCTGATAGGCTTACATAGGGGGTTCTTAACCTAACAGGGAAATTGGATGGGTATCTGATAATATTACCATGCTGCCTGATGGTACAATCGATGATCTAAAGGGGGTTCTTTACCTATACAGGAAATTGATGTATCATGGTATATATCATGGCATGTGATGGTATACACTTGCATGTCATAGGAGAGGTTATATACCATAACAGGGAAATTGGATTAATGTACTTTCTAGATGTCATCATCTTAGGGTTTACCTACAGGACTTGATGTATTGGAATCGCTGCGATGGTAACATGCATGTATCATTAGATGGCGGTTCATTATACCTAAAGAGGGGAAATCAGAGATAGTATCTGTGGATACTCATTCATGCATGCTGATGGTACATGCATGTAATGGTGGGTTCTTTAACCCAACAGGGAAACGATGTATTGGTACATTCTGCTGCTGATGGTACACATGCATGTCATAGTGGGTTCTTGCCTAACAGGGAAATTGATGTATCTGGTACATTCCTGAACTGCTAGATGGTGAACCACTAGCAATAGTCTAGTGGGTTCTTTCCCCTAACAGGGAAATTGGAATGTATCTGAGTACATTCTGCTGTTCTCTTGATGTACAAAGGTTACCACTGACATGTAAATAGTGTGGATTCTTACCAACAGGGAATAATCGGGACTCGCTATCATATGTATGTCATTCTGTCCACTGCATGGATGGAGTACATATGCAATGTTCATAGTAGGGGTCATTTATTCAAACCCCTATTAATAAAAAGAAGGAAATATATAGGATGTATCTGGGTACCTCTGCTGCTGGCTGGTATGCACACCTCCGCGCCTCCGTAGACCTCCTTGGTTCCTGTTGTTGAAGCGGCCACCACGAGCACCATTCTTGAACTTGACCTAGACAAGGAAAAAAAAAGAAAAGAAGAAGACAAATGTGACTGCTTCCCCTAGATGCCTCAGCACTTTAAACAAATAATCTGAAAAGGTGACCTCTGTGGCCCTTTACATACATACTCCATAGTCTAACAAGATCGTCTTCCTATGGTGATACATACTATCCTCTAGTTTTGAGTTCATATCTCCAGTGGTTCTTGAGATATCGTGATAATGAACTCAATACATGGAATTTCACAAGCTGACCTCTGTGACACTTGAACTTGGACCTATGTACTCCAAAATATAATCTGATTGTCTTCCCATGGTAATACATACACATTCCAGTTTTAAGGTTCATATTTCAAGTAGTTCTTGAGATATAGTGATAACGAGCAGAGGACGGATGGACATTCCCAAAAATATATATTTTTTATTTAAGGAATTCTTCTTGTATGATGCATGCTGGAAACAAGATTTTTTTTTTTAAATGCTCTATTCTACTAGGAGACGATTGCCTAAATACAGATGCTTTAAAAGATATCAAACACCTATCAGGAAGTAAGTTTAACCTTACAAAGCGGAGATCCGTTTCCTTTTTGTGTAATTTGATAAAATCTTCAAGATTTTTTTCAGATTTGAACAAGTTTTATTACTGACACACATATTTGTTTTGTTTCTTGTTTCTTTTTTTTCTGAGTTGAAAGCTGAGTACCTGATAAGAAAATAATGTAAACTGTTTGTATTCTAAAAAGGAATATTTTTAGGGGTTGATATGAACTATACATGTGTAAGTTCAAATGTACATTATCCGAAGCAGACATTGCCTTCCACCGTCCCTTACTATTACTACATTGTATATGCATGCATGCTCATTATGTCACTACAGGATTTCCTCTCTGGCTTAACTCAATACAAATCCCTTGACAGACCGAGGCTAGCTCAGTGTGTCTGACTCATTACTCAATCATAGATACCTTCCTTTCAACTTCAAAAACTTTCTTTCCACGTCAGCCAACATAATTATTTGGGAGTTGAAATTAATACAGGAGTGGGTCATACAAAAGTATGCTGCAAATGCAACTGACAATATACAGATATTGAAAAGTGGAAAATTGAAGGGGAAAAAATCCCTTGACAGACTAGGGCTAGCTCAGTATGTCTGACTCATTACTCAATCATAGATACCTTCCTTTCAACTTCAAAAACTTTCTTTCCTAGGCTGCAAACGCTAGGGCCCATATTCTGAACTGAAGACTTGACTTTGAATATTTTGAAGGGTTCATATGATGTGTGTACATGCATGTACATTGTGCAAAGCAGACATCGCCTTCCACCCTCCCCTACTACTATTATGCATGCTTAACTCAATACAAATCCCTTGACAGACTAGGGTTGGCTCAGTATGTCTGACTCATTACTCAATCATAGATACCCTCCTTTGAACTTCAAAAACTTTCTTTCCCACGTCAGCCAACGTAATTATTTGGGAGTTGAACTAATGCATGGGTGGGTCATTACAAATGCTAAGCAACTAACATTCATATAAAAAACTCCACTTCATACAAAAGAAGAAAAAAAAGTTTTCTTTGCATTGCCCAATTTCTTTTGAAATTGTAATGATTAACTTTAATTATTAAATTGGCAATAAATTGCACAATGAATGTTTTCCATTTTAACTGAAAGTCTATTCAAATTCAGTTAATGTGAATTCTCTTCAAATTATAAAATTGGCAAGATCTTAAAAAGAGCACACTAATTTTGTTCATTTTAACTAAAAGTCTATTACATTCAGTTAATGTTAATTCTCTTCAAAATTTACCAATAATAGCAAAAATACCAGTAATTATTATCAATTTCAAGATTCAAATTATTCAACTTCATCTCAGATGGGTTAAGAATAAAAAGAATTCTCACTCACCCTGAGTTTGGACTCCTGGTATTCGAATCCATTGAGTTGTCTGATGGCTTGCTCTGCTTGCTCTGGGAGTTCATAGGTCACGACCACTGCATATGTATTACCATTACCATTCTTGGACGGGGGTACTTAAAAGAATAAGATAGAAAACATGTATTTGTTTCAAATTCTTTGACTTTAACTTCTGAGTATTAATCATTAAAATGTCATAATATGCAAACATGACATGTTTGCAGCTTATTCTCTTCCTCCTCTCTGTTGCTAATAATGTACCTCACAAGTTTCTCTTTTCCTTTTTTCCTATTCCTTATTTTTCTTTTCTTTTTCTCTCTTTCTCTCTCTATACCCATGAAAGGTCTTTGCTTAGGTAGATTACAGTACAGTACAGAGAAATTAATATGAAGCAAATATGATAAATCTGGCGACATATCAAACTCTTTATGAATATTCATATTTGCAAACCATTATATGAATATTCATGTGCACCAAAGTGATAGGGCACACAAAGGGAATTCTTCTAATACCCCCTTCCCTTTCAGAGAATGAGCTCTGTTTGGACAGAATGTGGTTCTTTACCTCATTAGCACACTGTATGCTTGCAATTCCATTCCATTCAATCAAACTCCTTAATGAGTACTCATGAATATTCATGTGCATCAGTGTCATTAGACACACAAAGGGAATCCTTATAAATGCCACAGTCACAACCTGAAAGTATGTATTAGCAGGCATGTGCGCGTTCCACAGCCTGTATAGGGCGATTCTTTGAAAAGTGAACCTTTTTGGGAAAAAATAAAGTTTGTCCTTTTTGTTTTTAAGCTGCACATTCATATAGATCATTGTCTGAAGTTTCATGAAATGCATTTTTTATCTTAATTTTACAAATTTTTCATGCTCATTTGCATAAATTAACATGCAAAAATTTTGAATAGAAAAATGGTACGTAAAATATCATTTGTTTGACCCTGACTTGATTGTATATGCTGGTCTCCTTATTTTGATTATTGTTATTATACCCTTTTTTAACTTAATTCCTTTAAATTTAAATGAAAAATAATGGTGTTGAATTGATTGTTTAAAGATAATTAACTAAAGAAATCAATTGCCATCAAATGTCACACACGTGACCCAAAAACACGAAAAGTTAACGCCCCCCGGAAACCATGGTTCCATTTTTATTACAATTTTTTCTCCAAAGCTAGATATAATGTGCCTTGCATCTCACCAAATATGAAGCCATGATAGCTTTTAATTTAGTTATTAATTAACTTTGAAATTGGTCACACACGTGACCCACGGGTCACGTGTGTGACCAACTATGGTCATGCCTTAAAAAAAGGGACCAGGCTATTCGGCCATTCTTTGAAAAGTGAACCTTTTTGGGACAAATAAGTTTTTGCCTTTTGATTTTAAGCTGCATATTCAAATAGAGCAATGTCTGAAGTTTCATGAACTGATGTTTTTTCGTGATTTTTGCAATTGTTCATGCTCATTTGCATAAATTAACATAAAGGATAATTAAATGGAAAAACGGTAAATAAAATATCATTTTTTTAACCCTGATTGGAATGGATATGCTGACTTCCTTACTTGGATTACTGTCATTATATTATTATTTACCTCTATTCCTTTTAATCTAACCCCAAAAAATAATGTTGTTAAATTGATTATATTAAGATAATCGACCCTGGAAATGAATTGCCCTCAAAATGCCACACAAGAGTAACCAGAAAACACAAAAAGTTTATGCCCCGTCTTAACCATGGCTCTGGTATTATCATAATTATTTCTTCAAAGCTAGATTTAATGTACCTTGCATCTCACTAAATATGAATCCATGACAAGTTTTAATTTGATTATTAATTAGCAAACAAATTGGTCACACACGTGACCCGCTGGGTGGGGGGCGGTCATAAATTCTGATTATTTTCACTTTCATTGGCTGAAATTAATTAATTTAGCATTATTATGCTCCAAAATGGTTTTGCAATAATTTTTGCGAAAAAACAACAACAAAAAGAACCAACAAACAAACAAAACAAAAGGTCGAAAAAACAAGGAAATACATAAGAAATTCATAAAACAATGAAATACACAAGGAATTTAGTTCGACATCAATTTTTTTTCCAAGTACAATGGTTAGGAATCCTATAAAGATAATGCAAACATAAAATTAGCATTCTAGAAGCTGTAGTTTGTCAATTAGAACAAAAATTATGATTTCATGCAATGCGTAAATTAGCATAATTAATTCATATAAAATAAATTATTATTATTATGAGAAAATTAACAATGCCTTCTTGTAGTTATATCACACACTACCATCGTGCAAATTTTCGGCGCGCTCGCGCGATCAACAGCCAAGATCTTATAGGGGGCATCATGGCCCCCCTCCCTTACCCGCCCCTCCCCCAGTCTTGACAGCTACCAAAACACCCCATTGACTGACTAGGGTTGAGTTCATAAAAATTTTTACCACAGCGGATATAGTAATTGCTCAAAATGTACATTTATTGCATAATGCATAATATATTCATTTTTCTGTACAATTTGCCATAGGTCACACACGTGACCCACTAAAATGTCACACACGTGACCCGACATCACGATATAAAATAATAGATAAAAAAAGAAATTTCAGAGATATCTCCTATCCAGTGGTATTTTTTGGTTAACAGGTCCATAATGCATGTCTCACAGCAATAAGAACATTTCATCATTTTAAAACTCACAGGAATTTCAAAATGAAATTGAACTTTCAAAATCATGCTGTTCTGTGAAGTCACACACGTGACCCACTTCTTTTGACCTCTGACCTTGAACATGCATATTGTAAATATCAAAAAATATTTACAAATGATTGCCAGCAAAATATATTAGCATGATATTAACATTAAATCAGTATATTTTTAAAATTGTTAGAGTAATAGCCAATTAAAGTCAAGATTTTGCATAATTTCGGTCACACACGTGACCAAGAATGGTCCTATAGGGTTGCTGCAAACTCCTGCATTGGGTCCATTTATAATATATTCACAGACCTTTAGGCCCATATTCTGAACCAAAGACAGGGTTTGTATAATTTGCAAGTTTGTGATCCTAATTTGCGATCCTTATGTCTGATACATCAGTCAAAATCAGAAAAAATGATCGCACAGTAGCTTTGCACGAACTTCAACTCATTTAAACACAGTCTTCGCTCCAGAATACAGCCCTGAAAGTTTGCAAACATATTTTAAGAAAATTGTTAATTGAATCCAGTTGACATACAACAATTGTTGCTTTGTCAGACATGTGACTTGTTTGCCCAACATAACAACTATTATATAACTCATGCTAAGAATGTTGAATAATCCTGTCCTCTGATTGGTCAAAAGTCTGGTCATAGTTTTAGCCAGGGCTGGCCAGGGAGGCTGAGCGTTCAATAGTCGTTTTCAATAGTCATTTTTTTCAACGGCAGTCAATCCGTGTTTTGTGCGAGCGCAGACACCGTTGTGAAGGATTTTGAAATGTATAGACTACAATGTATTTATTATATTTGGTAAGTATCAGAACCTTATATTGATTCATGTTTTTGTTTTGTTCAGTATGCTACACTGTAGTTGTTTTTAAAGCCTCGACAGGGGGGCCTTCCATCCTACTATGACCCCTCAGCTAAATGGACGTATGACCGGAGAAAAACAAAACATGTCAGAGTTGTTCTTCGTTATATAAAATATATAGTGACTGCCTTAATATTCGGGGCATAGTTGTTTCTAAAGGCTCTCGGGGGCCTTCCATCCAGCTATGACCCCTCGGCAAGCCTCGGGGTCATAGCTGGATGGAAGGCCCCCTTGAGCTTTAGAAACAACTATTGCCACTCATGGCATTCACTATATCTATACTATTGCATGAAAACTGGATTCCAAATATTGTAGTTCATTCCCTAATTCATAATTTTAAAAAAAATACTTATTTCATATTTTAACAGTTTGAATTTTAACAACTATGAAATGAGCCTATTCCTTGCGTTTCAACGTGACTGCAACAAGAGTAGCAACCATGCGACTGGGTGCCTGAGAGAAATGCACCTCACTGCATCCGATGCAAGGATCTTCAATGGAATCAGACACAGACCTGACACAAAGAAGTGCATGACGAGCTGTGACCAAGTCATTCTACCAACTCTTCCAATCTTAGAAGGTCTTTGTTTGCTTCTAGCAGAATGCAGGCCTACATGTACATCTCATTAGCATAGATGAATGTGATTCATTCTTTGTTAAGATGATGGAGCAGGGATAGAGCATTGTGTTTAATGAGTCCACCATTGAAAGCAGCATGCAATCAGCCGGGCATTGAACTTGTGCACTCTCTATGACCGCAGGACAGCATTAAAGGGAAACACAACTTTTGTATTAATTTGGGTTGTGCGCTGATAAGTATATTACATCTGATAAGAACATTACATGTACATCTAATAAGTATATTAAATCTATTAAACTTGTACTGGACCAATCAGAGACTGGAAATGGTAGATGTTTACATCCCAGTGCCTTTCATACCTGAGATGGGTAGTTTCCTGAGAGTTTCTGGGGGGAAATGAATTACCCTCCCCCCCCCCCGACCTTTGAAGTGCAGAGAGTAATGCATTCATGACCAATTTCTACTAAGGGTGCTATCTCACTTCGCGGAGACGTCTCCGCGACAGAATAGAAATTTCGTCTCCGCGACGTATAAATAGTATTAGAGACGTCTCCGAGACGTCTCCTGAATTTCAGAGACGGATTTTTTTTCACAAATTGTCGCGGAGACGTCTCTAATACTATTTCTCCGTTGCGGAGACGTCTCCGTGAAGTGAGATAGCACCCTAAATGTCCCCCAGTCTTGTTTATGGATTGCTCCATTTAATGACTGTCTGCTGATATTAAAGCAGGAGAGCATTATTCTGTGTATCAAAAAGTACTTTGCAATCACTAATTTCTATACTCTTTCGTTCAGGGGTTACATTTAATAACAGAAATTTTTTTACCCTGGAGGATATATTTGAAGCGCAGTTAGCTGGACGACCCATTACTCCTTGATGTACTGTTCTCGGTCCATGGAATGTTGTAGTACACAGGTTCATATGAAGTTCATGATGAACATACCATATGTTTCCTTTAGCTAGGCTACTGCAGCTGTACTGCACCACTTGTGATATGTGTTGGATAGTGAGCTAGTAGTCTGCACATTCAGGCTTGATTTCAATACTTTCAAAATATTTCCATGACATTAGTCTGGCTCTTTCTTTGTCAATTACATGCAAGTGGAAATTATCACAATATTGTAATTTTCACTCATAATGGGATTTGCAGGAGAGGCACGAAAATATGATACGCTAATAAATTTGACCAACAGATGCCATGCAATGTTGCTGTACACAGGATCTGTTTTGCTTTGTTTTGTTTTTGTTTTTTTCATTCTGCAGCATGAAAAAGTTCAGTTTTTTATAGTAGCCCATAAGTAGAGCTCTTGGATTCTACGTAACAAAAAAAAAACCAACGTAAGCCCCAAATATGTTGCATATGATTTTTTTTTTTGTGTTATGTAGAATCCAAACTTTTTATGCAAGAGGGCCGAAGAGTTAGGAAATGTAGTCTATAGGGCGGTTTAGACGAAAAGTATTATAGTCAACTAGTAAAAGACAAAAGTCCTTAAAACCTGGATCCAAGACTAACTTTATCAGTCTCTGTCTGGAGTTGCCATGGGACATGGAATTATGCCTGAAATTTGTAGTCTCTAATTTCAGACTGTCTTACAGGTTCATGATTGCTGCAAACTACCACTACGATTGTTGTTCTGGCTGAAACGGGTTTGGAATGTCAAACTACCAACATACACACACCCTCGCACACAAACACACAATCATGCTGTCCAAGGACTCGTGAATGATAAGTTAGGCTTCGGGCTGTCTTTGATGAGAATATACACTGCTATTACCGTGGCGACAGTGACATCACAATCCCAAGTCCATCTGTGATGCTTTCACTTCTATTCCTCTTATAGAAATGGACGAAAATAGGTTGAACAATTCCTAAACCATACATTTGTAAAGGGATTCAGTAGCTTTGGGAGGCTTCATTTATTGCATGTATTGAGGAGGATAAATAAACAGCCGAGAATTCAAAGGTTTTGCACAATGTGTTACAAAAAACTAGGCCTACATTGCCGATGTATATGTATGACTGAATCCAATAATGAAATAAAAATTGAATGAAGATCACTCTTTTTTAGAAGAGAGATTCAAATTAATTGCCAAGTTAGAAACAGAAACATCTAGGCCTTCCGCAAAAATGAGGAAACAATATCTATGACTCGATATACATTTACTTATGATTGTGACCTAATACTAAGACCTCTTAGTATAAAACAGATCAAGAAATAGTACAACCTGACCCTTCCAGGTCATCAAAGTTTAATAGAAAGTAAATATACATGAAGTTGACTTACATGCTTCAAAGTTTGTGACGGTTCCAAAGGTTGTAGCAAGCTTCTCAATTTCCTTGTGTTCAACTTTTGTAGGGACGTTCATGATGATAATCTTCAGCCTGTTGCTTTGTAAAAATACAAGAGAAAAATATGGGCAAACGTGAATAAAGTTAGTAAACACAGCAGTTGTGTGTGTTTCTACCATTGGAGACAAATCAATCATTTTTTTCTGTGAATAAAGTTGTTTATCATCTAGGGTTGTTGCGACGTTGTTCAGCCCGTTTCTTTGTAAAGATACATGAGAAAATGTAAAGAAACATGAATTACGTTCTTCAGCCAGATAAATACCTTTTAAAGATACAAGATAAAATTTGAAGAAACATGGATAAAGTTTTTCCATCATAGGGTTGTTTGGACGTTCTCCAGCCTATTAATTGCTTTAAGAGCAAATTAATCAAATACAACGCTTACCTGTAGACATGCATGTACTTAAAAATAAATTCAGAGTTGGCATTTGTATAGGTCAAATTCTATATAAATTTACAAGTCTTTTAACCTATTCACAAGGGTAGACCTAAGTAGAAAAATGAACATTTAGAATGGTCTCTGAACCCAAAAAATATATTCCACAAAAATAATTAGTACTTATCTACATGCAGACTACAATATGGTTACAATGCTCAAATATTCATCTTTTATAACTGTGTAGCTAATTACTTTGATAAAATCTGTAATATTTGTCCAAAGTGTTTTTACATGAAACCATCAGTATAAATGTTACATGTCAGAGAGAAATTACTGAAAATCAGTACTACCACTGGGCAGCTCTGCAAATATAATTTTTTTTTTTTTTTTTTTTTTTTTTTTTTTTTTTTTTTTTTTTTTTGCTATCAATCAACAGAAGTACACAGGGAAAGGTCAAGACCGTACCTGAGCAATCAAGAGGGTTTTTATAGTAAATACCATGAGAGCAGTACAAAAATAATAAATCATTTAAACTGCAAAAATATACACAAGAACAACATTTATAAGCAGAGAAATAAACTATTATTCAGTAGAAACTACAAAAATGTGTGCTTGTAGAAGGGAATACAAAATAAACACAACAAACTACAATATCTTCACTCAGAATAGACAGTTCAGCTAGCCAAGCAATAAACAATATTTTGCAAAAATTTATTGTGAATACAAGGGTGTAATAACTGAAGATTGGGAGGGAAAAGTTTAATATGTCATCAAAACAAACCCACATCAAATTTAATATCAAAGTTAGTTCAATCGGAAAGCTAAAGT
>CALNVZ010000641.1:37070355-37098781 GCA_940671915.1 Paracentrotus lividus | reverse complement strand
ATGAACATTTAGAATGATATTTGAACCCAAAAAATATATTCCACAAAAATAATTAGTACTTATCTACATGTAGACTAAAATATGGTTACAATGCTCAAATATTCATCTTTTAGAACTGTGTAGCTAATTACTTTGATAAAATCTGTAATTTGTCCACAGTGTTTTTACATGAAACCATCAGCATAAATGTTACATGTCAGAGAAAATCAGTACTACCACTGGGCAGCTCTGCAAATATCATGATACAGATGCATGAATATTTTTAGTTAGTTCAGCAGGAAAAAAAATATTCAGCAATGCATTTCAAAAAGAAATAAATTATCTTGATCTTTAATTTTTAATTTTTTTTTTTTTGCCATCAATCAACAGAAGTACACAGGGAAAGGTCAAGACCGTACCTGAGCAATCAACAGGGTTTTTATAGTAAATACCATGAGGGCAGTACAAAAATAATAAAATATTTAAACTGCAAAAATATACACAAGAACAACATTTATAAGCAGAGAAATAAACTATAATTCAGTAGAAACTACAAAAATGTGTGCTTGTAGAAGGGAATACAAAATAAACACAACAAACTGCAATATGTTCACTCAGAATAGAAAGTTCAGCTAGCCAAGCAATAAACAATATTTTGCAAAAATTTATTGTGAATACAAGGGTGTAATAACTGAAGATTGGGAGGGAAAAGGTTAATATGTCATCAAAACAAACCCACATCAAATTTAATATCAAAGTTAGTTCAATCGGAAAGCTCAAGTTTTACAAAATAATACACTTTTGTTTTCACAAATAGCCTACAGAAGAAAAGACCAAGACAAATCGCAATAGTACATTTTCTTGGGGGGGGGGTAAATACTCTACAAACCTCCAGAAACTTAAAGTTAGAAGAGAGAGTTTTAAAAGTTTGGCAATGCAAGTTGAAACATTCAACAAAAAGGGCATTCACAGACATTTAAGAGTTCATAGAAGGAAAACAGGTTATGATATCACAAAAATAAAGCAATATAAATGCAACATGTGAGTATATATTAATTCAATCAGAATAGACGTTATGAAAGGTTTAAAATAATAAATTATTTACTCAACAACTTTTTATAAGAGAAAGCAATTAGATGTTTAAGAGGGTCTCACAAAAACAAAACCCACAACAATCTTGAGAAAAGATAGTTCAACCAGAAGAGAAAGTTTTTTAGCATTAAACTATTTTCCAATAACTACATTAAAATAGAATGCAAGATATATTTAAGAGTAAGACATGTACTAATGAAGGGTGAGCAGGGGGTAATATTTCACACAAACAGACATAGCAAACTGAAGTAAGTACTAGAAAGTTTTAAAGGAAAAAAAAAAGAAAAGAAATAGTCAATTCCTGAGCTTGGAGTTGGAAATAGGAGGGGGAAGGGTAAATATTTCGAGGATTCTAGAGAAATACACAGCAAACATGTAAGTAAGTCAAATAAGATTAGTTTTAAAAAGAAGGCAATAACCAATTACATGTATGTCTCCACAACTTTAAAAGAACGCAAAGAAGTGCCAAGTATAAAATAGTCAATTAAAGGGGGGGGGGGGGGTAATCACAAAAAAACAAACCCACAACAACCCGCACAAACACTACACAAAGCTTAGCAATAAAAGCAATTTCTGTGCTACTATGAAAGATAAAATATTGTATCGACCTACCCCTGACTGCTTGGGGATCCATTCTCCATTTGACTGTTGGAAAAACACACGATAATTCATACAATTTTAGAAAGGATGGAAAACAAAATAGGAATCCACCAAAGATATATAAGGGATATAGGCTATCTCTTTGATTCAAATGTTTGGAACATCAATATCCGGTAATTCACAAAATGTTAAAAGATCAGATTTAACAGGGAAAAGATAGATTAGTAGGAAAAACAAACGATAATTTACAGGTTATTAAAGACAGAAAACAAAATAAGAATAGTGCCATTGTTCATTCAATGAGAGATATAGGCCTACAGGGCAAATACTGTAAGCCATCTCTTTGAATCGACCATTATGAAGGTCAGTGTCATTTACAAAATGTTAAAAAGATTGGAAGAGAAAAAAAAAAATAGATAAGTAGGGAAAACAAAGGAAGATTCAAAAGTTTAGAAAGGACAGAAAACAAAATAATAAACTGCCAAATATCCATTCAACCAAAGATAGGCTTACAAGGCAAATATAAACCTTCTCTTTGATTCAACCATTTAGAAGGACACAAAAAGCACAATTTTTTTTTTTTTTTTTATAAAATGAAACAGAAAAAAAATATATATTAGTAGGAACATGGTAGGAAAAAAGGAGGATAATTCATAAATTTTAGAAAGGGTGGAAAACAAAACGGGTTGTACTGCAATTTACAATTCAACCAAAGATACACTAGCCAAAGAGAAGGAATCTCTTTGATTCAAATGTTTGGAAGGTCATTATAATTCACAAAATGTTAAAAAGATAGGAAAGAAAAAAGAAATAGATAAGTAGGGAAAAACAAAGGATGAATTACAAATAGAAAGGGCGGATAATACAGCAATACAATGTAGAAATACTGCTAATTCTCCATTTGACCGAAGCTACATGTAGATCAGGCAAACAGGTCATCTCTTTGATTCCACAAGATCATAGAAAATACTTCTACATCTGATCAAAGAGAAAATAGCCAAGTATAGGTACATAATCTCAAAATGTTACCAAAAAAAATTGCCTATTTATATCAGTGTGTATACATTATCATCATTCCAACAGAATTTACCGAAACGTGGGGGTAATGGACAAAATTCCATGAACAAAGAAACCATTTTCCCTAAATGAAATAACCACAGATCTGATTTTTTTTTTCACATTGTACATGTACATGTACATGTAAGGCCTAAATACTTTACATGTAGGCCTAATACTGTAAATGTGGAGATATTTGTGGTATGGCAATTTTTACACATAAGGCGCTGCTGCACTAGCTTGAGCTAAGAAATAGCACGCTAATTGGTGGATCAGGAAAAAACTCGAAAAAAAGAAACCTTTCCTGCATTAGCTCAATCTATTTTAAAATTTTGCATTAACGATCTGACCTGACCTTGACCAAACAAGCCCGATGTGTATTGCGTAACTGGTAACTACCGCTAGCGTATACATGCACAGGTGCACAATTTCGTATTTATCTCGAGCTAGTGCAGGACCGCGCAAAGTAGCGCGCTATTTCGTACCAAAACCGCAAACCAGCTCAAGTTTTTTTTTGAAAAAACCTAGGATGACTCGGGCTGGGATTTCAGCTAAATTAGCGAGCTATTTGACCGCAAAGCCAGCTTACCTTTGATCGGGCTAGTGCATCAGATCACAAATAGCGTGCTATTTAAAACAGGGGTGCAATAATAACATGAAAACTTCATGTAGGCCTAACCAATGTTATTAAGTAGACAGCTACACTACTTAACATATGTTTTCTTTCTTTTTTGTCCCTCAGTGCAGAAATTTAACCGCATTAAAATTTCCAATTGTACAATTCATATGATAGGTCTTTCATTGTAGCCTTCAAAAAGTTAGGCTAAGCTCAAGGCTCTATTACATGTCAGAAAGGGGTCTGTCCCTGTAGACTAATTTCTATCAACCATGTGAATGTGGCATAAACCAGTATTCAGACTATAGAGCATTGAACAATACATGGAGCTCTGTAAAAATTTAACCACATGAAAATTTCCACTTCTACAATAGGCCTACTTTAATTCATGAGAACAAAGTTAGGCTAAGTTCAAGGCTCTATGAAATGAGAGTACATGTCAGAAAGTAGTCTGTGCTTGTAGACTATCAACCATTTGGCAATGTGGCATAAACCAGTATTCACTCTATATAGCATTGCACAATGCATGGAGCTTTGTAAAAATGTAACCACATGAAAATTTCCACTTTTATAATACTTCAATTCATGAGAACAGAGTCAGGATAAATTCAAGGCTTTATTAAAATAAATAAACATGTCAGAAAGGTGTCTGTGCATGTAGACTACATCACCCATGTGGCAATGTGGCAGAAACCAGTATTCACTCTATAGAGCATTGCACAATACATGGAGCTGTGTAGCGCTACAACCAACACAATGAAGCAAAGACCACTTCCTGTCACCCCGCTGTTCCTATACTATACTTCCTTCATTCCAACCCACAGGGTAAACCCTCCTCATTCTAATAATCAAACATTTTAACCGTAAGGTGGTAAAATAGGACCAAGGAGCCAAAAAAAACACCAACAAAGCAGCATGATTATTTACTGTTAAAAATGTGTAAACTTCTTGTGATAGTACATTTTATCACTGAGCTTTTGCTGCCTTCAGATTCACAAATGAATAAACAAAAGTGTGAAGCACTATGTAATGCCACTGACATTTATACTACTACATGTAGGGTAAT
This sequence comes from Paracentrotus lividus, assembly GCA_940671915.1. Classification (NCBI taxonomy): domain Eukaryota; kingdom Metazoa; phylum Echinodermata; class Echinoidea; order Camarodonta; family Echinidae; genus Paracentrotus; species Paracentrotus lividus. Next base: position 37,094,372 of record CALNVZ010000641.1, on the reverse strand, counting down.
CAGGGCTCAATTTAGCAGTGGCCTAGTGCCAATGGCCACCTGAAACGTTGTCGGGCCACCTCAAATAAACCAAAATGTCCATTGAACTGGATTGAACTATGTGGATGAGTTGCATGTACCAGGAAAGTTACACAAGTATACAAACCAATATCCCAGTCTAGCTTTTGTGTTCAAGAGATTATCTCTTAATCCAAGTGTCAAGTGAATAGGCCTACCAATCTGATGTGGTCTGGCACAAATGTTATCAGGATGCTACATAAACTGGTATTAGATAAGGCCAAGTAAAAAAAATATATGTTTCTCGTCCGGGTTTTTCAAAAAAATGAAAAAGAGGGGCTTTTTATTTTTTATTTTTTATTTTTCAAAATGGCCGCCATCTGAGATTTTTGTTAATCCTGTGTGTTTTTCCAATCACGCAAAACATTAAAATAATGGAGACATTGTAATTCACACAATATATTTACAATGTTTTAATAATGTTAGCATCAAGTGTTAGCACTTCTAAGCATATAAAATTCAATGCAGACAATGATATTTTGTAAAGGGATAGTACACTGTATAGGTTGCTTTTAAGCTTATGCAGCGCACACAACATAAATATGTAAATGTGCAGTACCGGTATCATGTCAGTGTATAGCAAATGATGTTTAAATTAAAGCAATATCCAGTACTAGGCCTACTCCAGTATCACAAATGAAACAAAATATTGTCAGAATTTGGAATTTTAGTATACGTTTAGCACACCCTTACAAAAGTTAAAATGCTGTAGAGTCTAGGCCTATGTTAATATTCAAATGAAGTTTTAAACTAAAGCACCATATCATCGTATAATACGTGACATCATCCAGCCACGATCACAAGCAAATTTATGAATGAAAATATAGTTAGCATGCGCAGTGCAAGCCGGCCCTATGAATTTCGGGATTTTTCAATGTTAAAAACGAAGTTTTCAACAAAAAAAAATCTCATTTTTTGAAAATCAAAAATAAAAAAAAATCGAGGCGGCCTAAAAAAACGAGGCGGGCGCGGACGAGAAACATACATTTTTTTTAACTTGGCCTAATATATGATAAAACCTTGAATGAATCTGCTAGATTAACTTGACAGTGAGTCAATAGACATTCTGTGTTAGCACAGGTTTGCAGGATGACCTAAAATACAGATTTTCAAGTGTGTAGGCCTAGATCTATCTGACACTTTTTTTGGGGGGGGGGGGAGAATGGATCAGGTGCTGAATACAAAGCAATTGTTTCCTCTTTTCCCTCTTTTGAAATGAAAAGTTCCAAATGTCCTTTTTGGAAAGCAAAGATGTAGGCCTACTAGGAAAGCTTACCTACATGCAAGAGGCCCCCTGAGCTACACGTAGGCCTATTTTCGTTTTTTAAGAAAAAAGACAGAAATTGACATATTCAGACACTGAAAATCTTAAGCCGGGCCATAAAAAATATATATATATATATATATCTGTGCTATAATTACAAAGTAGCCAGTTCAAGAAATAAAAATCTGATACAGTAAATAGGCCCTATAACTTCTCAATTCCGAGGACCTTGTTATAAAGAGTTTCAATCCATACTGTACGTGAAACATGTACCACGCTAACACACGTGTACATGTGTGGAGCATGTAGACATGTAGCGCATTGAAATAAAGCTACACGCTCACTCTACAGAGCATGGCTAGAGCTGAGCTGAGCGTACAGTAAATCACATTGGAATGCTGACATACTAGAATCCCATACAAGCAAGGTCATATGGAGGTTATGTGTGGGCAATAGCTCCGCCTGGCTGCCCTTTAGGCTACCTTTCATGCACTGTATGTATACTGTATGCAAAGTGTGTGTGTGTATGTTGGGGCGTATGTACACGTATACATGTGTGTATGGATGAAGTGCTGCGCTGCCCACGTGAATGGAAAAACAGCATGCATCACACTGTATGCAAAGGTTTACACATGGTTTACATACAGTGCACTGCCACCTCCTTCTTTTTGTAACATATGTTTCACAAGGCAGTATCTATTCTCAGCCGAGATCATAACACATTTCATTGTGTTTATTTTCATACAGCTACATCTTCAGAAAATAAATGGCCAAACATGCCTTGGAGGGAAACTCTGTGAGAAAACTGATTACTGAACTGCTTCCATTTAATGCAAAGCAACTTGTACTCGGCCGGCGTACATTTATGTCCAAAAAGAAAGGAAAGCTTAAAGGAAGCCAATACCCAAGGAAATAATCAATTTCATAGGAAAGAGCATAATGAGAGGAGCAATTTAAAAAAAGTTTCATCAAAATCGGTTATAAAATAAGAGAGTTATGGAAGTTTTAAAAGTCTCGTTTTACCTTTTATGAGGATCCTCAAATTGGCGACATCAGCTTCAAAATGGCCGATTATATAGACAACTCTCCATTGGTTTTGTACACAAATTTTCAGATTTTCCATGTTTTCTTTCAAAATACGTCTTATTTACTTCTGAGCTCAAAATATGTCATGGGAAAATATATTTCACACAACATATGTTGAGCTCAGAAGGAGGTAAGACATATTTTGAAAGAAAATTGGGAAAATCTGAAAATTTGTGTACAAAACCAATGGAGAGTTGTCCATAAAATTGGCCATTTTGAAGCCGACGTTGCCAGTTTGAGGATCCCCATAGAAGGTAAAACGAGACTTTTAAAACTTCCATAACTTTCTTATTTTATAACCGATTTTGATGAAACTTTTTTAAAATTGCTCCTCTGATTGTGCTCTTTCTTATAAAAATGATTATTTCCTTGGGTATTAGTCCCCTTTAAATCATGTTTCCCTGATTTCTTTCTTGAAGAAGTCATGTAAGATCTACTTGTACAGCACCTCTGATCTGAGCAGCAATTAGGCCTACATATCTAATGAACATAAAGGGAATCTTAAAATTACCTAAGTTGTGAACTGCCATAAATGCATACATTTATTTCTAATCAATCTTTAAAAATTCATTAAAAACAAAGGATGCAAGCAAAGAATGTAGGTCGACTCAAAATTCACTATTCCAAATACATCAGAGAGCAAATATACGCCAATAGATACATTCAAATGTTGTATTGCAATCTGATCAAACATTACAAAAATATGATGATGGCTCATGAGGGACACAAAAACATTTCAAATTATTTTAATATGCCAGATGTAGTGAGAGATAGTAAAGGGGGAAATGTAATAGTACAAGTCTCAATTGAAAATCAATGCCTTCGATTACAATTTTTCAACCCTTTAACAGACAATACTTCTACACTAAAATGACGATCACACCCACCTTACCCCCAAATCGGGAAAACTACCCACTGGACAATAACCCCCAGATATAGGCTTAGGTGGTAGATTTTTGGTGGGGGGTAGTTGTCCTAAAAACCCCACCACTTTCAAGTCAACGAATGACCTTGGCTTGAGAAAGTCTACAGGAGTAGATGAAAGCTTGCCCCTTTCCAAATTAGGTTGGTAGAAGCTTGAACTTTCTTTTATTTGTGTAATACCTCAACCGATGAAAGTTTTCTGTGACTTTCAAGTATAGTTTGTATGTTGTTTTTTTTTTTTCTTTTTTTTTAAATGTTTTTTTTGGGGGAGAGGTTGTGTCTGGTTGACTTATGAAAGACTGTGCCAATACATGTAACTCTGATCTATAAAGCATAGGACTGCGTGGGGCAGTGCTAGATGGATACAGTCATAACTAAGGTTTCACATATGTATCCTGAAACAGCAAAAATAGCAGTTACTTTTTGTGTAATTGGGGAGGGGGGAGGGGTGTGAGCAGTCTCGAGACTCCCTGACAAAATCTAAAATATTAGGTCAATTCAGAGTCACAAATGACCTAATTAAGTTTGCATCATGGGATACAACGTCTAAGGCCACTTTGCTTCACTTCCGCTTATAGACCAAATAAAAATTTGATACATCCTTGTACATGTACATGTACATTACTGGGTAGGCTTATACACAAAGTACTAAGTTGTTTTATTGTCTTTCTGGTTTTTAAGGAACATTTTTATTTTATAATAGAATAGTTTTAAAAAATAATTGTGAGCTTTCAAATTATTGTTCATATTATTTATTGAGAATACTCTTCAAATGCATGTCACTCCCCCCCCCCCCCTAAAAAAAGGCGAAATGTTTTTGCTAACAATTGTGTCTAGTCGCATACAAGCATTTTTGGCTCTAGGCACAATTTTAACTCATTTTTTTTATTGTGTGATTCCAGAACCTCTTCAGCATGAATTTCTAGAGTGAGACAGATCAACCTTTCAAATCAACATTTGAGACAGTTCTTCCACAATCAATGACAACAATAGAATTTCCTTGCCCCTGTGTTTGAGATGAGACGACCCTACTTTGTTCGTCATTCCAAACTGGAATGGATTCATAAGGTTAGACAGGGTTACATACTTAGCTGTCTGAAAGCCTCGTTCCTTATTCTGCATACCTACGGTCTAGTGACTCAAGTTCAAGTCTGGATCTTCCAGTCAGGGATTGAATTTAATCTCATTTTAGGTGTTGGAAATCATTTACTGAGCAATAACCTGTCCAGACTAGATTACAAAAAAAATAAAAACCAAAATGAAGCAATCATTTGTGAGCAACTACTGACAGTTTTGCTTTGGGGATGAATTTCTCCTTTCAACATAAATAAAAACAATCAGCCTCACAAAAAGTACCATGCAAGCCCCACTCTTTCAACATTTAGGCCTTATCTTTTTAAAATGCCTTTTCAAAATAATTTGAGGGATGCAAAGAATTTATTTATTGATAGAAATTTTATAGAAACTTAAAATAAATAATAATAATTTTCTCCCTTTTGATTTGAAGTAAATCAAAGTTTACAGATACACATGTATTTCAATGTGCTTCCCTCCTCAAAGATGATATTTTTGAATAAATAAAAAGTAACACAGTTCTGAGAACTATCTCTAAATATGACACTGGAACCAAATTAAATAAATAATCGCACAAGCTCCAGCATCAGAGTGTTATGTATTCGATAATTCAATTGATATCATATACTGTATTTTCAGACAAAGACCGTTCTTTCATACCATGGACTTATAACTTCTTATAGGTCATGTTCGTATGTTGTAGGCTCTACTTACCAACTCTCAAAACAGACAAAGCGGTAAATTCAATTTTGTTAGCAGTCTGTGTGAACATGGAATTCCACCAATTGGTAATTCTCCGCTTAAAATCAAAATGGTTCAAGTTCTCAAGTAATATATGAGCAATACTTTTTTTTCATTCATGATTTTAGATTTGTTAAGGAAATTGCAATGGTTCTTTTTTTTTTTTTCAAAGATCTTCGTTTCTCAATTTCTTATGATATTGTCTGTTGAAAGGTAAAAAAAGTAAGTTAAAGATGGGTTATAGTTTGGGAGATCTAAATCAAATTTTATCCTTCAAAAATTGAATTCATTATCAGATACGACATACTGTATCTTGAAACTAATAATGAACTATCTTGTATAAAAACTCATTTTTGTGTACCGGTATATTTTATGATAAACGGGGGTCTTGGCTCGGCTTCCATGTGGAAAACCAATGGGGATTCTGTCGTGTGCATGAAACACACAAATCGTACAATCTGTTCATGCGGTAATCGTCGGCATTCAGGGTTTCTTGCAATGGGGTAAATTGATTGTTATATTACATTTCTTTCAAACATTACACTAAGCCTAACTCATGACAAAAAATTAATACGATCTCACAAGTGTGGACCATACTAAACTAGAATATATTTGATCGATTTCATGCCAATTCTCTTTTTGCTCCCAAAACTATAACCCAGCTTAAACACCCTTCTGGCTCATAACAAAATAGAAACCAAAATAATCAAGGTAACAACTCAGTCACATGGGCAAGACTGACTCTCATTTTAATTCCAGCAAAACCAAAGTCTTTGCTGGATTTAGCGTGGGCTTTGCCTATGTGACCAAGCTACCAAATTAAAATAAATATATCGAATGAAAATGTTGATTATTGGTACCTTCTTGCTTTCCTTGGAACGGATGGCTCCACTTTGATGTGTCCTCCCTGTAGATGATAACCTGCAAATACAAAATAAACAAGAAAATTATGAGATATATGGGTGACATGATGTACATGTACATGAATAGACAAGGTAATTCAGTGCACCCAAGGAAAATGTACCCAACTTTCACAGCCTAACGAAAAAGTTTTGTGCAACCCTGAATTTGGTTTCGGTTCACACATGTGCTATCATGAACAACGTTGGGCTTCAAAGAAAAGGATCGCCTTGTGCAAAATTTTGGTGGGAGTATCTTGTCATAGTATTTCAATAATCCACATCCACCCTTTGTCCAAGGATTACCTTAAACAATAAAGATCAGAGAACAGGCCACAATTCAAATTCCAGACTCATCAGACAAGAATGTCCGGAGTCCTGGATCATGGTCTAACAGTTGATCACATTAAAATCTTTCAGTTCACTGTACTAGCCTAAAACCACACAAATACAAAAGCACACTCATGTGGTCTTGATGATTTATAAATTAAGACTTGAATATTATACAAGAACTGTCATGAAGGCGCCTGTAGCAAGAGATCAGCCTACTTTATTTTAGAGATCTGCACCTCTTCCCACATCAGCCATATTCTTAAAGTCACCTTTAAAGTAAGTTTGACTATCGACTACTTGCAGTCAGTCATGGTTTTATAATCATTCTTTTCCTTTAAAAAGACAGAGAATCCCACCACTTGCAAGAATGTGCCAACATTTCATAGACAACAGATCGATGCTCTAAATTTTCAGACAGAAAATAAATTAAGCAAATAAATCTAGCCACGGCGTCAGTGTCAACAAATAACCAAGTCAAGAGAGAAAAATAAGAACAAATTAAATTTAACAAAGATAATTTAAATATGAGGAGAAAAAAATAATCTAAATCAATGTCAAGTGTATAAAATTCAATGAACATGCAGGCATGGATTCGAGTAATCTGTTCAAGACCACAAGTGTACACTCATGAGACGATACGTTAGTTTTGACATTTTTAAGTCCATGCCATGTTATTGACCTCGTAGTGCAATAGGACTATGGGTGGCAGGTTTTGCAACTTGGTCCATTTGGGTTTTTTCCAAGGTGTTTCCACTTTTTTATGTTTCTGCAATAAATATTGACTTTAAATTTGAGCCTTCCTATACATTTATTTGTATACTCCTCCACTCGATCTAGCTGTCATTATCAGATAGTTTTAATAAGTTTTCAATCAATTTGATTTCACTGCCATGAAAAAAAAAATGGCAAAAAAATCCCAATTTTTTTCCTAGATTTCTATGACAAAAAAATCCTGACGAACATGTCAGGAAATGAATTGAAAATATAATTATATCTCTATATTTTCATCGGTAGAAGTTAGAATTAAATGAATAAAACACACCAATAAAAGTAAAAAGGAACATCTAAACACCTTACGTTAGTACATGTAACTTAGATCTAGTTATTGAATAATGGCAAGTAAAAATACATATTTTTGTAATTTTTGTAATTTGTAATTTTCTACCTTGGTGTGGGGTCTACAATACTTGTATTGTAGACCCCACACGTAGAAATTTTTACTCCATAATTTAATAATATATGCACAACGCTCGAATGATCACGTTTAGCATATGAAATACACTACAATGTTGAGCCTTCCAATGAACAATAGTCACGATAAAATTTAGATTCGTCATTTATTTTTTTGGTAAGTCCTCATTTCTTTATACGTTTTCAAATGTTGGGCGAAGTCCGAGAGTGGATTTGTTGAAGTTCCTTTTTTTATTTCTCTTCTTTATTCTAAAAAATATTGAAAGAGTGGTTTTGCGGAAAACGTTTTGTGAAGTCGAGTCTTGCAGTTTTTCTTGCGAAATGGGTCCACTTTGGTTATGATTGACAGCGCGCACGACAAAGCGGTCTTTATCGGGAACAGCTGAATCGCGTTGTTCAGTTACGGTCAACGCACTTCGGTCATCGCAACCAGGAGGCGGAGCTCCGCGCGATAGCTAATCAGAGCGCCCAACAATCAAAATGCATTGTTCTCTAGCTCTGTAAAAACGAACTTGTAGATTTTTCTACGTGCCCCATGGAAAGTTCAGCTCACTTTCTGAAAGAGAAAGTCTTCACACAAAAGTCTACCATTCCGCTTTTAGAGAAATAGAGAACAATGCATTCTGATTGTTGGGCGCTCTGATTAGTTACCGGTAGCTATCGCGAGGAGCTCTGCCTCCTGGTTGCGATGACTGAAGTGCGTTGACCGTAACTGAACAACGCAATTCAGCTGTTCCCGATAAAGACCGCTTTGTCGTGCGCGCTGTCAATCATAACCAAAGTGGATCCATTTCGCAAGAAAAACTGCAAGACTCGACTTCACAAAACGTTTTCCGCAAAACCACTCTTTCAATATTTTTTAGAATAAAGAAGAGAAATATAAAAAGGAAAGTTCTTCAACAAATCCACTCTCGGACTTCGCCCAACATTTGAAAAACGTATAAAGAAATGAGGACTTACCAAAAAAATAAATGATGAATCTAAATTTTATCGTGACTATTGTTCATTGGAAGGCACAATGGTAGTGTATTTCATATGCTAAATGGATCATTCGAGCGTCGTGCATAAATTATTAAATTATGGAGTAAACATTTCTACGTGCACACCGCACCATCACATCAGGCATCACATCACAATCCTCGACACTTTTGCTGTCTAGGTCTAGAGTCTATGCTTAATATTATCACATCAATATCAGATTATTAACCAACAGAATCAACACACATACACAGTCATGCTGAAAATATAGACTGCCTGGAGATCCAACCTGCACAATCTAGATCTAGATCTACGCCTATTTAACTTAGACGGTCTCAAATCTAGACTAGCGTGATTTAAAAGGCCCGGATTCCGGAAAGGCGGAATTGGAAGGTCGTATTTTTCACTTCCAGTTCCACTCGATTCATCAAGTGAAAGCTACATTTTCACATTCATCTGCACCCCGTCATATAATATACAATCAAGAAACATGATCAGGGATTCATATACAATCTGTTTTCATTATTCATTTCATTTTAAATTAAATAATCATACAAATAAAACCCAACTTACCGTTCAGTTTTTCGGTAGCTCTTTCGACTAGCTCTTCGTTGGAAACGTCCACAAATGCAAATCCATTTTTCTTCATCAAGATTTCTTGGACTGGAATATCGTTATCCTCGAAGAGTTTTCGTAGCTCATCTTCGGTTACATCACGGCTAAGTTTTCCTACGTACAGCTTGTTCATTCTGCTGATTTATTTGATTGGGATTGAAATGAAATTTATGAAATTTGGATGTGACTCTGGTGTGAGGAGAGAGAAGTGTGGTGGGTCCAGTGTGTGTGTGTATCACATGCATAGGCGGTACGCGGTACACATGCACACAATGCATTATAATATTGGCATCCTGGCCGGCCTGGCGAGACGCGCGCGCATTTCGTATAGCGTTCAATACATAAGTACACTGCACTGTAATCTCACAGCACCCGCGCGCGTTCCGTACGTATACTGTATACTTGCAAACTCCGTTTTTTCCTTTCTTCCCTTTATTTTTTTTATTTTTTTTTTGTATCGGTTGAAAAGATGCTTCGCATAGTTCCTGTAAAGGCCACGTGGTCACGACCTTCCGTCTGATTGACGCCTACGCATGTGTCTCGTATTTTGATGTCTCCCTCTATGTTCCAAAATCGGAGATGATGGACTACAGAATGAAAAAAATAATAATAAAAAGGGGGCGCCTAAAGAAAGATGACAAAATTGAATGATCGAAAGACAGAAGGGCGACGGGAGCATTTAAATATCATGAGTGGTTAATGAGTGGTTAATTAAGAAAAAAAAAAAAGATTTTTTTTTTTTTTTTTTTTTTTGTTTTTTTTTTTTTTTTTTTTTTTTTTTTTTTTTTTTTTTTTAACCCCTTTCAAAATAAGGGTTAAAGGGGATCCAGGCTGAATTTCAGATGGCTTATAATGTACAGTAAATGCAAACGTGTACAAAAAAGTGAAAATGATCCGATAAATTTGTCGATCATTTTAAGCCTGTTCAGCCAACCCAGTTCTACGGGGGGGGTTCCGGGGGTTTAACCCGCCCCCCTTGGGCTCCTAAAAAATGGGGGCGGCAGGGCCAGACAGCGGAGGGGATGGGGAGGAGTGGCATGTACAATCACCCCCCCCCCCCCCCAACTTTTCACGGTGATAAGTTTTTTTAACGCGGACAATATGCTTTGCACATTCCTTTTCCGTCCATGGAGCTCTAAAAAATTCGCTCGCGCTTTGCGCTTGCATATTATTATTATTAGTAAATCCAGACTAATTATTTCTATATCTATTATATTTATGTTTATATTTTATGCCTATACTTATTTTATTATTTCCATGCAAATTATTTTGTTTTTCTTCCTTTAGAGCTCTATTTCTATTACTCTATAAGCCCTATATGTGTTTTCTAATTGTATTCATACTTATAATTGTATTTTTTAATATGATAATATTTGCAGAGTGAACAAAATAAATGGTCTAAAATTACTTTTATCTATTAGAGGCACGGGCGTAAATCCCGGGGGGATGGGGGGATACATCCCCCCCCCCCCCCAGATTTTGAGGAGGGGGGGGGTGGCCTGTACAAACATCCCCCCAGTTTTCAAGAAAGAAATGAAAAAAAAAATACACTAGATAATTGTGTCATTGGTTAAAATAGCGCTTTCAATACTACAAAATGCCTCTTTTTTTACTCCAAAACCCCCAAAATTTTCCTGCTCGGTCGCTATGCGACTTTGCACTAAGTAACAAACATTAGCGTAGGTAAAAAAAGGTTACATCCAATGCCCTAGTCTGGGGATAAACCTAAGGAAAGAGCACTGCTGGGAAAGGGTTTTGCTGACAATCAAAAACATTGATGCAATTGTCTGCGGGCTAGGTTGTTGGAGGGCTTGGGGCCTGCAGCCCATAAAATTTTCATAGAAAAGATTGTGGATTTGTTTTCTATCGCTGTTATTTAACTTCTAAACTTTTATTTATCTTCTAAATGGATACAAAATTTTCGGCTCGCACTGTGCTCTCGCTGATACTAAATAGGATATATACTGCCCAAAATAATAGTTTAGCTTTAAAATTTTGGCTCGCGCTTCGCGCTCGCATTCCTTTTTCCATTACTAAAATGAACAGGAATCTTGACAGCCTTAAAAGTATACATTCAAAGGCAAATTTTCTTCGTACCTCCTCCCTCTCCGAATAAATTTCTCTTCAGGTCTATGCCTCTGATCTAAAGTGTCCCCCTATTCAGAAAATGTGCCATTTTCCCATCGAGACCCCCATTCAAACCCTTTCCGCCGGCACTATATGTTTTTTGTTTTGTTTTGTTTTTTGTTTTTTTCGCGCTCGCGGTTACTATACAGTGTGTTTCTAAAAAAAAGTTAATCGAAGTTCAAAGGTCAGTCATTTCACAAGTACATGGTTTATTTTTGTGATTTGTTCACTAAAGTACTAAGTAACTCATCAGCTTTAATTTGAGACTCTGCTTACGTCCAAACTGTAATGGGTCACAGAGTTAGTGTCCTTTGAAGGTGATAGGTACAAAACCCATTTTTCCAAGTTTTTCGTTTTTAGGGTATGAAACCAACTTTTTATAAATTTTTGGTTTCATAGTTTTAGGTGGTTTTGTCACACAAAGTTTCAATGAAATGAAATTTCATTTGTCAAAGGACCTATCTCAATGGCAATGAGAGGGGTTCGCAATTATGAGTCTCTTGAGTCGTGGATACGTCGTGGAGACGTCTCCTCACACTCCTGAGACTTCAGGGCGTCGAGGGAAAATGGAACAAAAGTCAAACATGTTCAGTCTTTTAGTAGACTTCTTAAGGACGCCAGCAAGTAAAAAATTATTAGCCCGTTTGATCTCTTTTAATAGCTAGTTAACAAGTTCCGATAACTTCTCTGCAAGGTCGTGGATAAGGGACGTCGCGGCAATTACCGTCCGCAAAGATGTCACAGAGACTTGCTCGCGTATTAAAGAAGTCTACTAAAAGATTGGACATTATGTTTGACATTTGTTTGATTTTCTCGCGACTTCTTGCAGAATCAAGAGACGTCTCGGCGACCTCTCCGAGACTCCAAAGACTCATGCATAATCGAGAACCCATGTCATTGCCAGTGAGATAGGTCCTTTGACAAATGAGATTGCATTTCATTGAAACTTTGTGTGACAAAACCCCCAAAACTATGAAACCGAAATTTTATAAAAAATTGGTTATACCCAAAAAACGAAAAACTTGGAGGAAAAAAATGGGTTTTGCACCTATCACCTTCAAAGGACGTAAGCAATGTCTCAAATTAAAGATGATGAGTTATTTAGTATTTTAGTAAACAAATCACAAAAATACACCATATACTTTTGAAATGACTGACCTTTGAACTTCGATTACCTTTTTTTAGGAACACACTGTATAGGACCTTTAATCACTAACATATATTTCAGCTTAAAATTTTCGTCTCTCTCTTCGCGCTCGCATTAGTTTTCCATGACTAAAATGAACAGTAATCAAGGCAGCCATTATGATTCTTAAAAGCATGCATTTAAAGACAAATTTTCGTCGTATCCCCTCCGTCTCCGAATATATTTCACTTTAGATCCATGCCTCTGATCTAAAGTGTAACCCTTTTCAGAACGGTGCCCTCAAGTTTTTTATCAAAACCCGTGACTTTCAAACCCGTTCCGCCACCTCTACTATCATTTTAGGCCTATATACAGTGGTGGCCAAAATTATTAGAACACCAAGCATATTTAAATGATTTTAGTAATCATATCAATTCTACTCTATGTAAAATGTAAAGTTAACGTATACCAATGTGTGGCATTAAATCGTAATTAAACAAGGCGCGTCCATTATCTAAGAGGTCAGACGCAACAAAGTGACGTTGGAAATACGGCTGAGAAGCGCAGAAATCTATACAGCTGGCTGCAATAACAAAAACTCGCGTAAGAAGACTTCTCTACAGTCGAATGGTATCGCCCGTCCGGTGATGGAGCAAATACTGCGTGTAGGTGAAATAAATTTATGAACTTTTCTCATGGTTTTAATTAGTAGATGCTTCAGACCAGATGGAGGAAAAAGACATTTTGGAAAGCCTATAACATGATTGTGCTGCGAAGTCGTAATCAGAACCTGTATTCTACATAGATTGATGCTCCAAACCAAGAGCTCTCGCCAAGACGCCGTTCGCATTATTTTCTATGCGATATGCATGTGATTTGCGTAAACATTGACCAATCGAGAAAAGAGTCTCTTATAATAGTTCAAAGTGACAGGACTTTTTTTTTAACCAATTGAAATAAATATACCATTAATGGAAAGCTGAGAATTCAACCTTTTAAAAACCGTGTGATCAATAAACTGTAATATAATTATGCGTCATTGAGGAGCAAGACTTTGAAGCGCATATGAGCTGTTCTGGGCTCAAAATTGGCCATATTGTACAGGAATATGACCTGACCAGGCTTTCGAATTGATAAAAGTGACAGGATTTTTTTTTCCCTTTGCAATAAGTTATTCCTATTTCTGAAAAATTCAGACTGTGAGCGTACTCAATGAAATTGATCATTTCTTTGAAAGGGTAGTTGCTCGCCACAATAAAGAAAATAAATTGAAAAACTGTCCAAAAACAAAAAAAAATAAATGGGAGCGTTCGCTTTGAGTAGAATGGTAGCGCCCTCTATCTCTTAAGTTTACAACTAGAATTGATATGTTCCATCAGTTGACCATTTAGGTACATATAAAATGGTTGGAGTGTCTCCGAATATCATCATTATGCTTTAAAAACTAAATAACAAAGCCATGCGTTGGGAACTCGCCCCCCAAGTCGCCCTTTTTTATGTTACACCACCGATTGAAAAATCTAAAAAAATCTTGCCCCTTTCAGGATCAAAATGTCATAACGTTAAACATTTTAAGCCTCTCCCTACAAAAGTACATATATTCTGAAAGAAAATTCCTGAGGATGTCAAAAATGACATTCATAACAACACAGGGTGAAGTAGTTACATCTTAAGTGGGGATTTTAAAATTACTTTTGAAGGGCCCCAAATTTTTAATCCAGTGCCCCTATTTAAGTTCCCCGTTCCAATGACCCTTAATATTTTAACATATTTGAATTGCTCATGAAATTTCCTTTTTAAAAATATGCATTTACAAGGAGTGTCTTCATTAAATGAAAAAAAAATAGTCTTAACCTTCAGTGGGCATGATTATTTTGGTCATCTCACCAACAAGGGTGGGGGCGAATCCACCCTCCCCATTTGACCAAATTTTCTGAAACTTAGCATGTATTTGAGGTATATTAGAATAAATAAGCCTGCTAATTTCCATACTTCTACCTCAAATAATTTTTGAGCAATCGGCATATGTAATTGGCATTTAACTTGCTTGAATTTGGACTACATGTTTAATACACAAGTCTATGGGGAAACCAAAAGCGCATAGCGCAACTGTTTTTAATGCTGCGCATTACCAGATGGTCGAAACTATATAAATTTGGTATCAACATATACGTAAGACCCTATGCTAAAAAGTCATGAAAGCTCATGGCACACAAAAGATGTCTTTAATCTGATTTCGGCAAATGAACTACGGCATTGATAATCCCATAGACTTTGTGTAGGTTCAGGTGTTCTAATAATTTTGGCCAAATCTGTATATTTTTTTCGCGCTCGCAGATACTACATAATTATCCAATTTCAGCTTAATTTTTTTGGCTCGCGCTTCGCGCTCGATGATACTAAATAGGAGCTATAATGCACAAATATCTTCAACTTTTAGCTTAAAATTTTCGGCTTGCGCTTCGCGCTCGCATTAGTTTTTCCATTACTGAAATGAAAACTAATCAAGGCAGCCATAAGCTAAAAGCATACATTCAAAGACAAATTCTATTCGTACCCCCTCCCTCTCAAATCCATTCCGCCTTATACGGGTATTAAAAACGTGTGTCACGAGTGCTTGTGTATAGGCCTATGTCAAACAAGATAGCGACAAGTTGGCAAATTATTTCGCTCATCCCCCCCCCCCCCACTCCTCGACACGGATTTACGCCGCTGATTAGAGGTGTATGCAGTTCTCGGTATATTTTGAGGAATAACCCCTTTTTGGACACGAAATCGGATTCAGGCCCTTAAATTACTTCCCTTTTTTTTTTAGCTCGCGCTTCGCGCTCGCCCAGAATCAAATAGGCCTTATAGGCTTAGAGGTAATGAAAATTTGGCACATAGACCCTTCTGGTACGGCATGTTTGTTTAATTTCTTTGGTAATCAATTCAGTATTAACAATTTTAATATGCAAAATTTGGTTCATTGTACCTCAAAATTTTCCTCTCGCACTTCGCGCTCGCCTTGTATATTTGCTGAGGAAGTTCGGTGCAACCCACTGATCTCTGATTTTTGGGTAGAGATCAGTAGTGCAACCCTCCAAAATCGGCCCGTAGTTTTGTTCCTTCTTTGTGTGAATAGATAAAAAAAAACACCTCTTTTACCTCAAAATCTTCTGCTCGCGCTTCGCGCTCGCTTGGAATTGTAAATTTGCTGAAGAAATTCCGCGCAACCCTCCCCCCCCAAAAAAAAAGGCTTATGTTGCCCTTTTGTGTATATAAACCAAAAAAAATAAATAAATTAAAAAAAAAACACCTCTCACTTACATTAACTTGTGTGGGTAAACATGGTTAAGGGCTTTTAATATTTCAGTTACCCGATACTGTAATTTGAACATCTTTTATTTTTGGCAATATGAGTCTCTGGACCACAAAATCCTCCTCCCACATTCGAGGACATGCTACCCACTGCGGAAGGCTGGCGGGGGGGGAAGGTGCCAAACTCTAACACACCATTCTGTAACCATGAAATTCGTTAAAATGATGACCTTAACGATGCATTAATTGCACCATTTCAAAATGTTCAAATGAAAAAGTCCCTACCAGTACGTGGAAGGGGGTACCCCGCCCTTCAACACCCCCCCCCCGCGCGCGCGCGCACACACACACACACACACACACACACACACACACACACACAACACAAACACTTTTGCTCACTCCTCCACTTTCAAAAATAAAACAGTTCTCTGCAAAGCTTCAAGCTCATGAGCAAGTGATGATGTCATCGATCCAATATTTCTTTTGTATTTCATTTTTGGAATCTACATTATTTCATCTCAGGTTTTTCATACAATGAATTTATTTTTAAAAAAAAAGAAAAAAGAAAAAAAAAATCGATCCCTTGGTCTAGGCCTATTGGCGTAAGATACTCAATGATTGACCCAACAATTTTATATAAGACTGTTTTTTACCTTTCATGTGCAGAAATATGAATTATTGTTATTTCATATAGTAAAAAAGATAAGAAGAAAAAAAAAAGTGAGATTAGATACATTCACCAAAATGCTCGTTGAATGCATAGAGCGCATAAACTATGCCATTATGCAAAGCTTTCAAAAGAAATATATGATAATACATCTTACTTCTGTTATGATTTTAATGAAATTTCGAGTGTTATTGTTAGACTTGTCATTTTAATTACTCACATTTATTGAAAACCACTCAATTTCATTTTTTGAAGTCTAAAGGGAAGACGACTACTGAAATGATCGAGAGGAGAGGAGGGCTAGGGCAGGCCCGTAACTAGGGGGGTCCGCCAAGGTCTGGCGAGCAAGGTCCCGCCTTTTTGCTTAGGTTACAAATTTCTTTGGGAACCGATCGAAGAACGACCCCCCCCCCCCCCCCCCCCCCCCCCCGCGCTTATCCACTCTCCAAAACGCTGGTTAAAAAAATGCATATTAAAACCAGATTTGGTTAAAATATTAACCAATAATGTATTAAATAAAAAAGTTGGTTTAAAAAACAATTGCGTTTAAACGTGAAAAAGCATTGGGTGTTAAAAAAGCCCCAATTCAATTTTAACCAATAGTGGCTTTATAAAAAATTGGTCACGTGGAAGCAAAAACAACCAATGGGCCTGGGGAACGGGATTTAACAAAGATACGCGCTGCCGCTCCGATCCGCTAAGAAACTTTGCGATTTTCATTTATACACGTAAGATATAGAATATAGTGCGCCTATTCAATTGCACGACTTTGATCGCGACGACAACAAGGTAACAAGCTGACTGCTGGTTCTGGCTGGACCTATTGACAATCTGATCAAGTAATTGGTAGGTAGAAAATGACTTGAAGAGTATAGGCCTGTGATATAGTACTAACATGTATATGTTTTGACTACATTGCCAGTACGGTTCTTAATTATTTCGGTTGAGACGTTAGACCTAACGTTAACTTTTAGTTATTAAACGCTTGAAATTTATGCAACTCCGGTCTAGAATCATAAACGAATACTTCGCTCTCCAATCAGCTTGGTCTCAGACTAATCTTGAGGTCATAGATTTAATTGGCTATAAATATTTAGAACTACGTTAGAACCAATCACTTGCCATCTAAATTTAGCCTTAAATATTTTTTAACCTCTCGATGTGGATATATAGTCCAATAGATTCTAGGCCTAACGTTAGAGTTCTACTTGTTGGTTA
Organism: Paracentrotus lividus; assembly: GCA_940671915.1. Taxonomy (NCBI): domain Eukaryota; kingdom Metazoa; phylum Echinodermata; class Echinoidea; order Camarodonta; family Echinidae; genus Paracentrotus; species Paracentrotus lividus. Next base: position 37,076,769 of record CALNVZ010000641.1, on the reverse strand, counting down.
AAGAGTGATGACCTTGGTAATCTAAATGTAGGAATCTTTTAAACATTAGGCCAACATCTCATTCTATATTCTAGATCTATAATTAGATCCAGTTAGATCTCACCTTACATGGACTAGATTGTAGACAACCGTTCTGAACCGATAAGTAATGATCACTGTAGTTACTGGAACCAATACTTGGCACCTGGTAGGCCTAACGTCTATTTAGGCCAACAAATTAATGCATGTAGTTAATACGATTAAAACCCCAGTGGCCATAACTTTCTTCCATGTTTTATTGGACCAATACTTTGATCAAATGCTCAAAAGGCCGGTCCAGTCCAGCTATCGCTTGATTTTTCATTAACCACCATGAGATTTAAAAAAGAAAGAAATTAACCAATTAAGTATAAAAAATTTACCAACTAGGGTTGGTTTAAAATTTAACCAAACTTTTTATTAAAGTTTTAATACATAATGGTTAAATTTAACCAACTGGTGGTTAAGACGCGTTTAACCAACAGTTTTGTAAGTTACATATTGAACCAAAACGGTTGGCGTTAAAATTTGCCCGGTGGTTTTTAAAATTTCTGGAGAGTGTTTCGCGCGGCCAGTGTTTGAGCGCGAAAAAAAAAATTGATGTACCAGCTTTTTGCTCGCCAGCGTTGACTAATTTTTTTTGAATGTACCCTTTTGTCCACTTTTGCACATTTCGAACCCTCCCGTAAAAATCCTAGTTACGGGCCTGCTAGGGCACCAGGATTCAAGATCCCCAAGATTTTTGCAAATAAGAGTCTAGACTCAATGGTAGAACCCGGCGGAATTAAAAATAATGAGTGGTTAAAACAGAAGTAAAAAAGAAGAAGAAGAAGAAGAAATAAAAAACAATCTGAAAGATTTATGAAGAGACCTTCAAAATCAATGCCAGTGGAAAAAATTGGCCCAGTTAACGGGGGGGGGGGGCACTTAGTGTTAAGTGTTTCTTTTTATGGTCACTATTCTTTTTATGGTCACTATTGCATTATAGCCTCATGAAATCCTGGATCCGCCACTGACATGTAATCCACTATAATTAACATATCAATTAAGAGTAGACCGATATGCTTGCTCAAGCATGGAGAAATTTTCTCCATGTTCTAAGAATATAGATTTACACTGCATGCCCTCCAAAAGTTTGGGTACACCTGATACCAGCTATATGTTTTGTATCATTTTAAGGCATTTTATGTCCAGTATTTCAGTCCAAATGATGTTAAAGTACAAAAAATATATTATGGAAATAATGTACTTCACGATTATCCCACCAAGTCTTCTTGGAATTCAGATATTAGACAAAAATATGCAAAAGGTGCAAAAACATGATTTTGCACTAATTTATTCAATCATTGAAAAAATCTCGGTCAATGATGGCCTGATCAATGTAAAATTTTGCATGGATGTTGAGGCAAATGTAGAATATAACCCTGAACTATTTGTTTGTATTTTGAGGCAACAATCTATCAATTATTATTATTTATGCAAATTAAGGGTCTATTTTTAAATATTTATCAATATTTTGTCTAAAAAATTGCTGTGAAGCCCACTTTCTTGTTAAAAGTTGCTGAGCATAATAGTCAACAATATTATGATTTTAAAAAATTGAGTTTCTCATGAATTCCTTTGTATTCTTTTGTTTTAATACTTTCTATTGTCTTCGATTGTTTTTGTTTTAATGTATTTCTTAAAATTTGTGCGTCTTTTATGTTTCAGAAATGTTTCTTTATTGATTTCAAGATATCCAAGATGATGCTAAAGGCCTTTTAGAAGCAATTAAGAGTGTGGTTACGTAGAACTTTTTAGGGGAATGGTGCATTCAGTACACAAATGGGCAAGAATTGAATTTGTCGGTATTTGTAAACTTTCCTAATGACAGGTCAAAGAATGGTTCCTTACTTGATAACTCTGTATATAAAGACTGAATTAAGCCTTTTCTGACGGGGGGAGGGGTCTTTACCAATTGAACCTATTATAAAACGTCCATGACTGCTGCGCCACCGCTGCCAACCCAAAATATGCCTTTTCGTGACCTTTTCCTTTAAAGTGTAGTGCAACTATATTGTTCAAAACAAACTGCACACTATTAGGTGATACAACATTGCATTATTGCATGTCAGACCTAAATAAAATGTAAGATAGCATTTTGCTTTCATTTTCGAAACATAAAAGAGCCAAAAACATTAAGAAATACATACAAATCAAGATAATCACTGATAATTTAAGACAAAAGAAAATAATAAAACAAAAGAATACATACAAATTAATTACAAACTTCAAACTTTTTATTAAAATTTTGTTGACTATTACACACAGCAACTTTTGAAAGGATATTGGACTTCAAAACAAGTTTGTTAAAGCCAAATTTTGATAAATGTATAAAAACACACCTAATTAGCATAAATTTAATAATTAATAGATTTATACTTTAAAATACAAATAAATAACGAAGCGCTTTATTTTACATGTACCTTAACGACCATGCAAAATTTCACATTGATTGGATCATTATTGACGGAGATATTTTATTTTTTTCAATAATTAAATAAATTAGTGCAAAATCATGTTTTTGCCCTTTTTCATATTTTGGCTAATTTCTAAATTCCTAGGAGACTTTGTTCCATAATTGTGACGTATATTCATTGCAAAATGTATTTTTTAGTACTTTAACAACATTGGGACTGAAATATTGGATATAAAATGATTTAAAATGATCCCAAACATAGCTGGTACCAGGTGTACCCAAACTTTTGGAGGGCAGTGTATGCTTAGGAATATTAGTCGTTTTTCCCCTTCAAGTTAAATTTCAAGTTTTATTCAAACCAATCAAAAACACAACATTTTAACAATTAATTGACAAAGAAAGAACATGAAGGGTTTGGGACCCTTCTTTGGGTCAGTGATTAAGGTAATTTGAAAAGTGATTAAAACGTGATTTCGTTGAAAATTGGCTACTTTTTACGCAGATCACTTTCTTTTGAGAAATTTCTTTTTGTATGTGGCGCATGTCAAGACTGATCTTGAAGGCGCTAGGGTGGTGGATTGTTTCCCCACCGTGGTGCCAAGTAGCAGAAGGGGGAGGGGGGGGAGGTGAGTTGCAACAGGCACGCGCCCCTATTTTATTTATTTTATTTTTTGAAAACCATTTTATTGAACTTAAATGGTAAGTAGCAAAATAACTTTTCAGCTGCATCTGCTGTTTTTAAAATTTTCTACATTCCATCCGATCCAGCCACTGCAAAACCCCCCCCCAAAACAAAAAAAAAAAAAAAAAAAAAAAAAAAACTTTAAAAAAACTTAAAAAAAAAAAACAATATCATCATAACACACAAAAATGAATAACTTAAGAAAAATAAAGCGTACTTACTTGATTACAGACAGATGCTGAAAATCAAATGGTCTGATCGAGTTATTAGCAGGAAGTGCTAAGAAAAGCTAAAGTAAAACAGGAACTGCTTTGTGACATAAGAATTAGACTTGAGATTTTCGGGACACCTAACACGAAAGGGAGATTTAGAATCTGTTACTGACAGGAAAGTTCAAGGGGAAAAGGAGAAGAGGAAGGAGAAGAGTAACATTGATGAACAGCTTTAATAAATGGCTTGAAGAGAGAGGAGTAGAAGAAAGAGGGTTACAGCTAATGGAGAAAGCTAAATACAGAAAGTTGTGGAAAAACACGATCGCCAAAGTCTTCAGATATGGCACCTTATTAGAATAGACTTGATTAAAATGTAAAAAAAAAAGTGCCGGTCGTGAGGTTTCTCCGTTGTTTTATCAAAAAGTAAATCAACAAAAACCATTTTTTACAGTTCCAAGTGAATTTTTGACAAAAATTAAAATTTGTAATAGTTCTTACAACTGAAGGCACATGATGATAGTCTGGTATTGTGAATATAGTACATGTATGTCACTAATATACCCCTGAGCCATGCCCTGTAATTCTGCCTAATGGCTTTGCTACAGTTGATTATATGTGTAAAATCACATATGGGGTAAATTGTTTCAACAACCTACCCCATGTCGATGTAACAACCTACCCCAAAAGTAATTTTGTTTCAATTTTCTGGTGTTAATATTTTGATATTTCTATTATTACTTTAGTCTATTCTAGAGCTCTACTTGATCTACTGTTAACGATACCAAGAAACTGGAAAGTTGAAAAAAAAAGTATGGTATAAGAGATTTACACATTGCGAAATTACCCCGTATGTTTACATAACAATCTGCCCGGTATGGTGTAACAACTTACCCCGTATACGGGGTAGGTTGTTACAAAAAAATGTCTTCATTAATTAAGCTGTAGTTAATTAGTGTTTACATGTTTTCAAGTTCTATGTGCCTCAGGTTCTAGCCAACATAATAGGCTAACTACAGACCCAAAATGGAGTGTGTGAGTACTTTCATTAGAATTGTCTGGCCCAAATGTGAATTTTGTAACGTCCACCCCCGGTCTCCCCTATATATTTCAGACTTTCGGGGAGAAAATCAAAAGAGTGAAAATTATATCTGTAACGTGAGCCCTCTACGTTAAAACTGAAATAGTTAGTGATGCATGATTTATCGTTTTTGCTCCAAAAACGACCGCTGGAAACTACTCAGGAAATTAAGTGTTTTCGACGGGAGACCAGATAAACTCACACTTTCATCATGGTAAGAAACTTAAAAACTATTTGGAGATATTAAAATTGTTTAAGATGAATCTGTAATATTGAAATTGTGGCCGGGGTTGCAATTTATTTAGAACCTGTTTGTGTGTGGACGGTATCAATCATATTACTCCGGTGTGTTGGGTGCCGCGCCTGCTGGACTGGACCCCGTCCCGGGTCCGCGGCTCGGCGCTCCACAATACTGCGACTTTTTTTTTTCGAAGATTCGCAACAGCCAACAGTTTCAACATACTTGGTATACTTACTTACTTACTTACTTACTTGGTATACTTGGTAGATTAGCCCTCTACTCCAAAGGGAAGGGCTCTACACGGAGTTATTATGTCATATTACAAGTTTTATATGGATATTATAACTTACATATAACTTAATGATCTCTTCTAAGATGTATTTTGGATGTAAAATTAATTCACCAATAGAGGTCTAACGTTACTACTACGGTACTAACTTTTTTTTTACATGTAAGTTAGTAGATCTAGATCTACTAAGATCTAGATTGAAATGTCAAAATTGAAGATTTTTTTAGTGTGTTATTAAGTTAAGGCTATTTTCCTCCTTTTCTAGATTTTATAGCTCAGCTCATTCTCCATCGTTTTAATAGTTGAGCTTTGTGACTTGTCTGTCACAAAGTTTGATTTACCAAATAAATTAGGACTTAGATCTAAGTTAAAAGAAAAGTTTTTAACTTTTTAATATGAACTTTTAGTGTTTTGTACTTTGCGTGGCATGTTTGGTCAGCTTTTTATTTTTTTTTTTATGATAAAAATTCTTATAAAAAATGCTTAAAAAAGATGTTTAGAGAATCTAAGTATAAAAAAAAAAAAAATCTTGCTGTGCCTTAGAGTGGATGCAGGTGATATTTGACCTGCAATATCTGCTTCTATCTGGGAAGCGACTTTAAGAGCCCCTGGATATTTGTTTATGATTCATGACATTAGGGCCTATAAAAGGCTATATTGTCCTTCCTCCCACTCATGCACTACACTCGTTCGATATATCAAACTCGTGCCTCTGACTCTACGTGACTCTGGCGTGGTTACAAAAATAATTTCTAACCTAAATTTACACTTTCAATCCCGTTAGTTATAATGTTTAATTGGGAGTCAATTGTGCACTTAAATATTTATATTTTTAAATCCTAAAATCAATCTCTAAAAATGCTTAACTGAACATAAAAGGTGGAAATGAGAGCAAAACTCACCGATATATATATATATATAATTCTGCGCACTCGATTTCGTATGGTCGCTTTGATAAAAATGGAAATACTAGAGATAATATATAGAGATATAAGACTTATGCGAGAGGTGTGTTATGGTAAACATCAGCGTAAAATATCAAACTTTAACCTACCTTCCACACTTGAGTATTAAAAAAAAAAAAAAAAAAAAAAAAAAAAAAATGGAGAAGATGTTTTTTTTTCCCGCCCCCGGGCACACATCATAAAGGTCTCGTGTATCAGAAGGGGTAGGATGAGTGCTAAATCGGGTCGCCCGTCAATACCCCCCTTTTTTTTTCGCTATAGACTTTTTTTTTTGGGGGGGGGGCTGGACGAGATATTTTTGTGCATGGGGCAGGAAGGAGCTTAGCCTTTTTATTTTTTTTTTTTTTTTCCTTTTTTTTTTCTATTAGGGGTGGAGAGGGGGGGGTTGGGGGGGGGGGGTGGACGACGATATTTTTGTCAATGGGGCCCAAAAGGAGCTTGGTCTTTTTGTCTTTTTTTTTCTTAGGGGTG
>CALNVZ010000641.1:37043773-37069639 GCA_940671915.1 Paracentrotus lividus | reverse complement strand
CTCGGAGGAGCTTAGTCTTTGTTAGCTTTGTTCTTTACTTTAAATTCCTTATAATCTGTATTTCTTCAGTGTTTGTTAAATAAAATTAAACTTGAAGTTGAAATAATCTAACTGTTTTGTCTCTGTTATATTTATTTATTTTCTTTTAAACGAAAGTACATACATCTAAGCCATCATCTGGGGAGGGGAAAATGGGGGCAGGAATATTTAGGCCTACAATTGCCTTAGTAAATCTGGATAGAATAATGGACTATCCCTCCCCCCCCAAAAAAAAAAATAATAATAATAAAAATAAAAAAAAAATAAATAAAAAAACAAAAAATCAAAAACAAAAACCAAATAAACAAACAAACATGAAAAGGAAAAAAATAAAGCAACAAAAAAAAAAAAAAGATCATTTTAACTTTTAGTATTTATATATGAGGCGGGAGCGGGTGTTCAGCCAACTTTTCTCCGCAAACATGTTACAAAACACAAAAGTTACCTATACCTTCACGAATTTTTAGCATGTTCAGCCCCCAGCCCCCCCCCCCCCTTGTGACCCAGCCACCCTTCACTTTAAAAAATTAGAAATCACCAGGGGCCTCTTCTACCTCATATATAGCCTTAAAAACAAATAAACTAAAACTTTTGTTAATATCTATATTATATTTTATTATTACTAGGCCCTACTTATTTTTTATTTAGTTATTATTTTTTTTCATTCTATTCGCGACGCTGAATCAAAACGCTAATCATCCTTAACAACGGAATTAAACAAACAACAGGTAACAACTAACTGTTGCCATGTCACATATTCGACTCGTGACGGAGCGAGGACATCGTCAAATGCAAACCTTCGAACAAAAGAGGGGCGCACAATTTATCCCGCCATTGAATTACTGCTTCTCTTGGTCAGTTGGAATCGGTGGCAAAGATGTACGAATATAGCGGTTGAATACTAAAATTTACTACTTTGAGGACATAAGGGAGCAGTGCTCAAGGAAAGGAAAAATGGAGAAGAATTTTGGAAACAATTCGGTAATGTGAATTTTCCATGTTTATTCATATCGTTCATTTGCTCAATCTTTTGAGTACGACTGTGTTGATGTTTCGTACGTAGTCCCGTCTATGCTAGTCTCGGTAAGTTCATAACGGCTCCACTCCACGCGTGCTTCCTCCATGGATCAGAAATGGCTAAATATTAAAGTAGTTTTCTAGTCGCTTTCCAGATAGGAGAGTCTAGAATAGACTACTAGATGTTGCGGGTTGGACTCTAGAATCTAAATAGATTTATTCTGACTTTGGCCATGCGTTTTAAGTTGGGCCCATGTTGTGTGACACACTCAAAATTTGTACCGATCGTGCGCATTTCCATGAAAGTGGCTGTAACTTTATAAAAATTTATATTAACCCCACAAAAGTATACATTTTCTGGAAGCTGAATGTCTGAGGAGTTCGGAAATGCACTTAAAATTAACATAGGTGGCGCCCTTGAAAGGTTATGAATCTTAAAGCCTGAAAAATTCATGAAAAAAGATGGCTTTGGAAAAATATTGCTGACCCTACAACATTATTTACTGCAGATTTGAACTCGTCACATTTAGAGCTTCCCAAACATGTATAACTTTCTATACCCTGGGAGAGTTTACCGTATTTTGCTCCAGGCTGGAAAGATGACTTCGAAAATTTCAATTTTTAAAGAAAATGTACCTTGTTGCAGTGTTCTAAGTATTGTAACTCGCTGTTTAAGATACTAGACATGTAGTAAAGAATCCTATATAAGTTGGTAAGGCAGATAGAAGTAGCAAAGTAGTACAGATATGGCCATGCGTTTTGAGTTGGGCCCTTAAAAAGGTGGAGTTGTGACATCTGCTCCTCAAATATGATTTTGTTTATTGATTTACTTAAAAACTATACAAGCTTTATAGCTGAATTTGGTCTTAAATTAAAGCTCTCATGTAGGGCAACAAAATACATGTTTTAAAAAATGTTAAAATTTCATCATTGTTCTGTTAATTAACTGTTAATTAACGAGAGTCAGGGGTGGAGGAGGAGCCGCGCAGGAGGAGCCGCGCAGCAAATATGGTGCATGTGCTGTAAACATGGTAAAACAGGGTTAAATCATGTTCAGAGATGGCTTTTTTTTTAAATTGAAATGCATTCGCCCTTCTGAAACACTTTCAACATGTAATTTAGCTTGTTTATGATCCATAAAAGTAGTTATAAACAGTTTAGTGTTGTATACTGTAGTATATTGTGACTGTATAATATGAATGACAATTTCATTACAGCTTAATAATTAGGGCTCTTATATAGGGCATTATGGTTAATGATGTTTACCAAGCAAATGCGACCTTTTCTACATGTCTGTACTACTTTTTACTTCTATCTGCCTACCAACTTGTATAGCATCCTTCATTACATGTCTAGTATCTTAAACAGTGAGAGTTACAATACTCAAAACACGGCAACAAGGTACATTTTCTTCAAAAAATTGAAATTTTCGAAGTCATCTTTTCAGCCTGGAGCAAAATGCGGTAAACCCTCCAGGGTTATAGAAAGTTATACATGTTTGGAAAGCTTTAAACATGACGAGTTCAAATCTGCAGTAAATAATGTTGTAGGGTAAGCAGTATTTTTTCGCAATTTTTTTCTAAAGCCATCTTTTTCATGAATATTTCTAGGCTTTTAAGATTCTATTAACCCTTTCAAGAGCGCCACCTATGTTAATTTTAATCGCATATTCAGAACTCCATGACAATTACAGCTTCCAGAAATGTATACTTTTGTGGGGTTAATACAAATTTTTAAAAGTTACAGCCACTTTCATGTAAATGTGCACGATTAGTACAAATTTTGAGGTGTGTCACACAACATGGGCCCAACTTTAAACACATGGCCATATATGAAAGTCCCTTCATCTTGGGTAAACATTATTGACCATGTCCTAACATAAGAGCCTTTAGCTGTAAAGAAATTGTCATTCATATAGTACAGTCACAATAGTGTACAACACTAAATTGTTTATAACTACTTTTATGATCATAAACAAGCCTAAATTATATGTTACAAGTGTTTCAGAAGGGTGAAAGCGATTTCAATTTTTAAAAAAATCCATCTCCTGAACATGATTTAACTCTGTTTTACAGCACATGTACCATATTTGCTGCACGGCTCCTCCTCCACCCTGACTCTTGTTAATTAACAGTTAATTAACAGACCAATGATGAAAATTTTTAACAATTTTTAAAACATGTATTTTGTTGCCCTACATCGACGCAGCTTTTAATTTAAGACCAAATTCAGCTATATAGCTTGTATAGTTTTTAAGTAAATCAATAAACAAAATCATATTTGAGGATCAGATGTCACAACTCCACCTTTTTAAGGGCCCAACTCAAAACCCATGGCCCTTTATTTTCATTGATATGATGAGCATCTGATCTAACATAATGGGAGTTGTTGTAAAAAAAAGCTTTCTTATTAAGAAATCCCATGAAGGTTATTAACATTCATAATGAGTTAATGTTCATTTTTTTTTTTGCTCTCCATTTTCGGTCTATAAATAGTATTGTGTCATATGGTTTGGCCATTGTGGCCATGATAGAGAAAGATTATGCATTGTTTTTTATTATAAACAATCTGTTGTCTTTTAATAGTTGCTGATTCTTCTCTCCATTTGCAGTCTATTATGTCATATAATGGTTCAGCCATTGTAGCCACAATACTGTGAAGACGGTGAGAACATGCTCACCAAAAAGTCGAGAGTGGGTAGTCTAGGTCCTTTTCAGGACCACTCATAACATCAAGAACGAATACTTGGTGCACCGTTAAACCTTCCACTGCTAATCATTCTACCACCAGTGAAACCTTCAAAGAAGATTATGTGATGCTTTTTATTACTATTAATCTGTTGTCTTTTAATTTGTGTTTCTTTTAGTCCATTATGTCATATAATGGTTTGCCCTTAATAGCGATGATTGTGAAGGATTGTGTTGGGATTTATAATTATAAATCTGTTTTCTTTCATTAGAATTATTTTTGTTTCTTCTCTCCATTTGCAGTCTATTATGTCATATAATGGATCAGCCATTGTGGCTATGATAGGGAAGGATTGTGTTGGGATTGCATCAGATAGAAGGTTTGGTGTTCAAGCTCAAACGGTATCTATGAACGCACAGAAGATCTTTGAGATGGGACCGAGGTTATACTGTGGAATCTCAGGTCTCGCTACAGATATAACTACAGTGTAAGTATTACCAACTAGGGGCCCTTTCCACAAATCCATCATAAGTCTAAGTTCGTGGACATCCCATTGAAACGTGTGTGAATTCTACAATACATGTTCCTTTGGAAGAACTTAGACTTATGACAATTTTGAGAAACAGGGCTCCAGTACTAAAGCTAATTAATAATGATAATAGTTTGTATAGCACCTACATGTAATTACCCTGGTCATCAGATACTTGTAAGGAAGTTTTTTCTGACGAGAAGTTAGGCACACTCATCGATTCTTAGTTTGTAGAGAAAATCAATGTAGATAAAATGTCTTGCACAAGGAGGGATTAATCCCACAGCCACTGTTGTGTTTTACCAGTCTTGACCCACCAGAGGTAAATGACTTTAACCCTAAAACCCTAAAGGGGCTCATTCAGCCCCCCTTGACATTTTTTGTGATAACTTTGCAACGTGGAAAAAAAATTCGCCGAGACTTCATGACTATTTTATTTCAAGTCTTGCGCAACTTATGAGACCAAATTTGCGATTCCCGGGTAAGCGGTTCCAAAATTACATAACATTTTGTAACTGTGCATCAGACCCAAAGTTGCTCAAATACGTGATTTTGCGTAAAAAACCAATGCCGAATCATTTTCAAAAGGTTAAAGGGGAAGTTCACCCTGGAATTTTTTTGGTTTTGAAAAATGCAGGAAAATAAAAGAAAATTAAGAGTGAAGGTTTGAAGAAAATCGACCAAAAAATAAAGAACTTATGAATATTTTAAATTTTGATTATGTGACGTCACGTGCGAGCTGCTCTCCAATGTGTTGTGTATGGAAATTCCATAAAGTGTCATTTTTTCAGAAGAATATTAATTATTGTACCTGTGCAGTTGATATATCATCAAAACTATGTTCATATATATGCCTCTTTGAAATTGACCCATTCTTTTATCAAGAACCATGACAAAATACAAATTTATGGAATTTCCATACACAACACATGGGAGAGCTGCTCGCATATGACGTCACAGAACCAAAACTTTAAATATTCATAACTTCGCTATTTTTTGCTCGATTTTCTTCAAACTTTCACTCATATTTTTCTTTCATTTTTCTGCAATTTTCAAAACCAGTAAAATTCCAGGGTGAACTTCCCCTTTAACAAAGTGAAACCTAAAGGGCCTGTCCCACAGAAGGCGATCGTTGTGGCGACAACCTACGAACTACTTTTTAGTACCATCGCCACCATGCGCAGGTCCAGTCGCCTTTAAGATCGTGAATTTTCGCATCTGTCGCCAACAAATACGTAGCAAAATTCTGTTCGCCGCTAGTTTCTCAACAAGTGAAATAATAGCCGGCGTCAGTTGGGTTGACGTCAATGACCGTAGCTTGTCTTCTCTTGTCGCAACAAGGTGCTATTGTAGATTGTCGCCAGATAGAACATGTTTAGAAGAGCGGAACGGCGGCCAGTTGTAGGTTGCCGCGCTCCTGTGTACGTTGCACGCATCGCTGAACCGAAAGGCCAGTGAAATTTAAGTCGCTACGGCCTTTGTCGCCACCTACATTCACCGAAATCAGGAATCGGCCTCCCATTCAGATACTGTACAGTCGCCGCTGATTTTTGAAATTTTCAAAAATCACTCACGACCCAAATTATAATGCGCGACTGAGAGGACCATCACAAATATAAAGGCGACAGGCCGCCATCAGGTAGAAAACACTCGATCGCCTGTGTCAGTCGCAAGGATCGCCACAGTGTGCAAGTTCATATTTTGGTTGATTTTAAGCTGCGACGAGAGAAGTTGAGCTGCGAGATGCGCGAAGGTCGAGGCTATTGTATTATCGGATACAAGCTATTGTTTGCGTAAAAGCAAGTTGATGTCGAAGCCTATCGTAGACACCTACGATTCTGACATGATTTTGGCAGGTTCTAACATGCATAGGTTGTCGCCACAACGATCGCCTCCTGTGGGACAGGCCCTTTAGGGTTAATGCTGTGTGTACATTATAAGGTGACCCACTAGTGCTATAGTTGATATAGTACAGTATTAAGTGCTGTATAAATGTTGTCTATTATTAAATACAAACTTGCTGGTACTCGAAAATCACAACTTTCTCTTGTAAAACCATCATGATCTCTTTTTGTTTGGCTTGTTACTATTTTATCATGTATTTCCATTCAAAATTCAGGGTAATTATTGTTTGGTTATGTTGGAATCAGTTACACTCTCAGAACAAAAAAATTGTTTTGAAAATATATTCAAAGTTAAATGTATAAATGTGGAATGCTATCAAGATACTAATTTCAAGTTCACTTTTTCTTTTGGAACAGTGCTAACAGGTTAAAGTTCCGTTTGAACCTGTACACATTGAGGGAGAATCGAGATGTGAAGCCGGAAACATTCATGAGTATGGTATCTAACCTACTCTATGAGAGAAGGTAATTATTTACAGTATGGTATCTAACCTACTCTATGAGAGAAGGTAATTATTCACAGCATGGTATCTAACCTACTCTATGAGAGAAGGTAATTATTTTACAGCATGGCGTGACAATTGCTATCTAACCTACTCTATGAGAGAAGGCTAATTATTTTACAGCATGGTACAATGTATCTAACCTACTCTATGAGAGAGGTAATTATTTACAGCATGGTATCTAACCTACTCTATGAGAGAAGGTAATTATTCACAGCATGGTATCTAACCTACTCTATGAGAGAAGGTAATTATTTACAGCATGGTATCTAACCTACTCTATGAGAGAAGGTAATTATTTACAGTATGGTATCTAACCTACTCTATGAGAGAAGGTAAATTACTTACATTCTTTCATATCGTGGTAATTTGTATTTCTCACAGTTATTGTACAAGCCAAAATTAGATTTAGGTGTTTGTCCCAGTCCTGGGCCCTGTAACATAAACTTACTATTAATTGCATATCGATAGTAGCCAATTGTGATCCTTGTTGCACATTTTTCTTGTAGAAGAGTCTCACTCTGAACCAATCAGAATGGCTGTTTCAAATTTACAATGGATTGTAACTCTTCATGTTATAGGACAAAGATTTCAAACATGTGCACATGTGCACATATATGTTCTGAATAACAAAATTTTGTTTTGAGATGGTAATTGGGTTGGTCGTACACACCTCATTAGAATGGGAGTGGACTGTATCAAGAATTAATACACACCCGATAAAGCACATTAATGGCTCAGCTCAGAGTAAGATCTTTAACAAGAATCAGCCCTTTTCAGTTGATCCTGAGTGTATTTAATTCTAACATGGCATGAATATTCATATTATGACAGCACCATAAAAAACTCGAAACAAGAACAATATTCAGAATGCCATACATGTCAACATATTTAATGCAGCAGTTACATGTAATATGCTATAATTTATTTTTATGTATTCAATGGTTTGAAATGTTATCATTAAAAAAAAGCCCAAACTGTTACCACTCTATTCAACTCTGCTTTAACAAGTGGAATGGAAAGTTAATGTATAGTGGAAACAAGATCTGATATAAAGAGGTTCCCGATATCACAAGGTAATTTTGCTGGTCCCAGCTCTTTGTATGTTTTTTTACCCTGATATGATGATGATCCACAGCATTTATATTGCGCCATGTTTCTGTTGAAAACATTCAAAGGTGCAGGCTTATCCAATTAACAAGATTCTTGATATAACAAGATACATGTACAATGTAACTTCTATGGTCCCAAGGACCTCTTTATAACTACTGTATAAGCCAATATTTTTGCGTCCAAATATTTTTGCGATTTTGGACTAGTTTGGGAAATTCGCGTGAGCAAAATTCCGCGATTTTGGTGATTACTTCATTACTATAAATGGCCTTGTACTGAAGTGGAAATTTTCGCGGTGACCGACTCGCGAAAATAATATCACCGCGAAAATAACCACTTATACAGTAGTTTCCACTATATGATTATGAATATATTTTGATATTATTGATACTGATATTGTTATTTCTAAATTTGACAGGTTTGGGCCATACTTCATTGAGCCTGTGATTGCTGGTCTAGAACCGAAGACATACAAACCTTTCATCTGTAATCTAGATCTGATTGGCTGTCCTATGTTCACTGATGATTTCGTTGTAGCAGGCACATGTACAGAACAGCTTTATGGCATGTGTGAATCAGTCTGGGTCCCTGACTTGGTAAGTCAATCTCATGCTAGTGCTTTGTATTATGTTTATTTGGTTTATATCCACTTCATCTAATGGCAGTTTGTCCAATTCTCTGATTGTCTGATACCACATGGGCTAAACCAAATGGCCTAGGTAATATTTATTTTGGTGCGAGTTGAAGATTGTGCAAAGCTATTGTGCGATCCTTTTGTCTGATGTTGACTGATGCATCAGACAAAAGGACGGCACAATAGCTTTGCATGAACTTCAAGTCCTACAAACTCAGTCTTCGGTTCAGAGTATGGGTCATTTGGTTTACAAACACTTTGCTCTAATACATACCTGGCCTAATGACCACTTGGTCTAATTGCCAAGTCATCTGATAGCCAAATAGTCTAAATGCATTAAAAAAATGCATCACCGGTTTGTTACTGGAACTGACCAAGGGATGTTAGACCAAGTGGACATTAGACGAAAAGGACAATAGATGAAATTGGAATTAGACAAAAATGTAAATAGGCGAAGTGGCATTACACCATGTGGGATCAGAGCTAATGGGCATTAGTCAAAGAAGGTGTACATTTAATACCAAGTGGCAATTTACCATTTATTTATTACCAAAAGTTTCAAGGTTTCGTATAAAAATTTAGGCTTGACAATTTACTTTGTGATTGAAAATAGGAAAAGAATGGACACCTCTATGAATGAATAAAACATGTTGTTTTATTATCCTTTGGCAAATCATCCGTTATGGAAAACCCTGCAATTACAAATATATCTTTGATTCCATGTCCGCCTTTATTTAAAGGGTGACAAAAGACAAATATGTGTATCTTATTTGTTTATTACCCAAAGCTTCAAAGTCACATGAAATTAATTAATGACAGCTTAGTGTTGAATAGAAATAGAAGTAGAGTTTATGACTGTGCTAATTAAAGCCAAGCTTGAGTTCTTACAGCGAAAATAATTTGAGACAAATCTCTTAAGATATGTCCTCACATTGTTCCATTGACATATACATATGCCTACACAAGATTATATTCACGTTTCGATAATGATTTCAGAAGAAATGTTGAAAAAATATTGAAACAGTCCGTCAGATTGAGACTTGGGAGTAGACCACTATATCGTCACAAGTCACGGCGCAACATACACACACAGATCTGGTGCGAATCGCGTGCACATGATATACCCATAGACTTTCCACGTGGCCGTGTTAATCACGCATGTGCTTGGATGGGCCGTCCAGATACAGAAATTATGCTTATTTTGTTCTTTTCTCAGCAAATATGCAATTTTCTGCAAATTCCTTTGGTGTGTAGTATTTATTTCCTATGCTTGAGATTCTGGTATGAACAAGAATGTTTTGATTTATTTCATCATGACTACTACTCTAGATTATCTTTAATCTGTAATGTGATTTACAAATGTGTCTTTGATACCGAAGGCTACCAAAAGATATGAGAGAAATGATTTTTGTTTTGTTTGGTAGATGTGAATATTGTGAAATCATTCTGAAAAAGATATGAGACAATAAGATATTTTCTAGAGTTAAAGTGCACTGGAGTTTACTCATAATTAAATTATGATGTCTTCATTGAATAGCCTTAAAAAACAGTTGGTCATACCGTTAAATCAAAATTGAAAACTCATTTGTTCATATAGAATATCACAGCAACAAGGAGCTCTTGCAGCGCATTGGATTATATCTACATAATCATTGCGCTTTATAAATTATTATTATTATTATTATTATTATTATTATTATGTATTACGATGTATTTTGCACCATCTTTTCTTAAACATCGAAGATATATGCGAATCTGATAATTTGAAAATATAAAAAAATGATTATTTGAATTTGTGTTTTTCCTTGTAGGAACCTGATGATCTGTTTGAGTCATTGTCACAAGGTCTTCTCAATGCTGTAGACAGAGACGCATTGGCTGGATGGGGAGCTGTAGTACATATTATGTAAGTATAGACATGTCTTCTTAATGCTGTAGACATGGACGCATTAGCTGGATGGGGAGCTGTAGTACATATTATGTAAGTATAGATATGTCTTCTCAACGCTGTAGACAGAGACGCATTGGCTGGATGGGGAGCTGTAGTACATATTATGTAAGTATAGACATGTCTTCTTAATGCTGTAGACAGAGACGCATTGGCTGGATGGGGAGCTGTAGTACATATTATGTAAGTATAGACATGTCTTCTTAATGCTGTAGACAGAGATGCATTGGCTGGATGGGGAGCTGTAGTACATATTATGTAAGTATCTAGGCATGTCAGATTATGCAACAATACGGTGCAGTGGCAGATTCGGGGACAGTGTAGGGGAATTGAAAAAGGCATGCATATCTCAATAACCAGATAAGTTCTTTTATTAAGCATTGTATCCCATTCATGTTCAGCTTTACCTCACATCTTTTGGAGACCAGTGTCCATGAACCATGTGTTTCTAGGCCTCCATCTACACCGAGTGTAGTGTAAGCTCTGGATGTTTTTAAAATGTTTCAGATAAAAATTTGCAACTGTTTCTTTGAAATGGATAATAACAATAATCAGTTCTTATATTGCGCATGAATATTACATGTTCTTGGTCCGTGTTTTTTTCACCTTTATCTTTTCTTGTGTGTCCTGGAATGAAAGTTATGGATAGATAGCACCATCATACTTTCAATGATTGTCATTAATTACATGTTTTCTTTTTTTTCTCATTTTGTCTCCTTTGCAGAGAGAAAGACAAGGTCACAACACGGGAGGTCAAAGCAAGGATGGACTAGCATTCCGGGTTTCTATTTGTTTTTGTATTTTGTTTCTATTCTAACATGTACAGTTATTACATCTTGTTTCCTGTTTATGCATGTACGATAGGTCAAGGACCTGGGCTCTGTTTCACCAAATCATTCGTATGTTACAAATAACTTAACAAACCACTGGTGATCAGTTTTTGTGCGAAATGTTGAGCATGTGATTAATATAGCACCCAAGAACATGTTCCATTCATTCGTAAAAGTCATTCAGAACTTTATGAACAACTTGGTGAAACACACACTGCTCACATGGTAGCAATTCACTGAGAGGAACACAGAAGCACTAGTTTTTAAAATATCAGAAAGTCTGAACCATTCGCAAATAGCAATTAGTTGAAAACATCCTTTCAACATAATTTTGATGAACTATGGCAATAATTATTTGCTATAATTGAGCGATATAAAATGGCTATTTATTTCAACTCTTTTCAGAAGACAATGTTAATTTATCAAGCCAAAATACAATTGTTCATCCAGTGTCTGTTGAACTATAATCAGTTCTACTGGTTTCTGGTAATCCAGATATCTTTAAAACTAGTGCTTCTGACTAACTCTGGTAACATAAAAATTGGCCCCCTGACGATAAAAACTGTTTCCATAAAATGAGATTAGGGTTAAACCAAAATTCAGCTTGAAGCTGAAAAATAGTATCTTGACAGATTTGTTCAGACACAAGTTTTAGTTCCTGTCCTAAAGATGGTCCAACGTCTATTGTGTTTCGCATTCGGAGTGGCACAAATGTAATTATTCTACTTTTTGAAACAGGATTTCTAGTCATAGGTGCTCAAAACTAGGGCTTTTGTGACACCCTATTACTGTGAGATTCCCATTTGAGAGTTAGCAGAGTGATGCCATTCTTTGATGTCTATGGTTAGATTCATGCATCTCTTGTTTCATAGAAGTGTGTCATTCAACATGCACTATAGGCTCACTATGTGAATTTGATAACCAATAGGAGGCAATTTTGAATAAATAAAATTTGTCTTAAATACCTTTTCATATCAAGGCTCAGCTTCAGAATAATGGTAAATGTTTCTAAAGTAGTATTTGGAAAAATGTGTAATGTAATAAAATCCAGTAAAACTGACTTGTGACAATGTTTGCTCTAATGTATTTCTATTATCGGAGTCAATAGCAATTCAGAGTGAGAGACATCAAATTTGAAATGCTACATGTTTCATCATGGGGTTAAAAAAAAAAGAACCGATTAGAGGGATGGATGGAGACAGAATGGAGAGAGAGAGAGAGAGAGAGAGAGAGAGAGAGAAAGAAAGAAAGAGAGAGAGAAAAAAAGGATACAGAAAGATGGAAGGAGAAAAGAGATACAGAGAGAGAGAGAGAGGGGGGGGGGGCGAGTGAAAGACAAATACTGAAACATGAAATATTCAGGCTATAATATCCGTCTATTTTTCTAAAGGAGCAAGCTTACATGCACTCCTGTGGACTTTCTCAGGCTTAGTGATTGCTCTGTGTTGCATGCCAATTACGACTGCAGAGCAAAGTGTGACTGATCAATGCTTGGCTTGAGTAAGTCTGCAAGAGTGGATGAAAGCTTGCCTATTTAAAGAACTGGGTTGATAGTAGCCTGAACATAATACATGACTATCCCCAGCCACTGAAAGTTTTCTATATTAAAAAGAGTATCAGCTATATAACACAATCAGAAAGTGGGAACCTCAGAGCAAGAATGTGACGAGAGAGAGAGAGAGAGATAGTTTATAGTAGAAAGTAATAATAATAATAGTTACATTTATATAGCGCTTAATACATATATACACCTTGGTGTTTCTTAGTGCTTTAGTGTTAACTAATTACCCGGCTTAGCTAGGCTACCCCAAAATGTGCTCACAGCATTCAAGGAATTGCTTCCTACCGGTACCCATTCACCTCACTTGGGTCGAGTACGGCAAATTTGCAGGTTAACACCTTGCCGAAGGATCCTAGTGCTATGGACGGGATTCGAACTGCGTACCTTGTGATTGCAAGTCCGCTGACTTATCTACTTGACCACACCACTCCACAGTATCAATCATATACAATAATTTTGGATTAAAAGAAAGAGAGACAATACAATGAGAATTGGGTTTAGAAGAAGAGAGAAATATATTGAGAGAGAGAGAAGGTGAAAGACATACTAAAATGATATCCATGATATATATTTAGATTCAAATTACAAAGACAGAAGAATGTGGTACAGATAAACAGAGAGATAGAGAAATTGAAAGACAGATAAATTCAAGAAAGCAAGAGAGGACTTTTGGGATAGCGAGAGAGCTAGAGGAATATAAGTCAAGTGTAGTTGGTTGTCAAGTGAGATTACAGTGAATCATTTTTATTTTAACGTCTAATAAAGACATTGATTGGGCAAAAAAATATAAAAATAAGTAACTACTTTTTCTAGGATTCTACTTAAATTTTTATGTTTTAATTTCATTGTATTTAATACTCATTTATTCTTCATCCAAATGTTAAAATAAGCAATAATAATTGTATAACAATAACAATATTATAATAAGAATTTATGAGCGAAATTCTTTAAAAAAAAAATCTTGCTTTTATGCATACAGCCAAATCACTCAAACAATTCAAGAATTTGTTCATTTCAACGAGCGAAATAAACAGTCATAAAGAGGGATGTTCTCTATTTTCTCATCTTGCATATATGCGGACTTAGTCTCAATGGATAGTACTACTTTCTAGAATGAAGTAATCCCATGGATAACAAAATCAATGACAAAAAAAACTAAGTATTTCTGAAGTACATAAAGACATATTTATTCACAAATATCTCACAAATATAATATATTTAACATAATAACCAAATACAGTATTTACAGTTAAGTACAAAAAAATCTTCCAGTAAGTATAAATCACTTTGGGACGGATTTTATTTTGCATGAAGCTTTTGAGAGAAGAAAATGCTATACTTTGAGAATATGGGCTCCTCCAAAGAATCAGGCATCTATTTAGATAGTAAACATTTTTTTGAAATTGTTGCAAGAGTCAGTTTGGTTCAACGCAAAGAACTTTAAATTTAGCAGTGCAGTCTACTTCCAATAAAACAAGAATGCATATGAGATTTTGTTATAACAAAGCAATCCTCCTGATCTAAATTTGAAATATATTTGTGTGTGCCTGTATTTTCAGTATAACAGGAGTGTATGGACTGTACTGACAAAAAAATTATTTCTTCTCCAATACAACAAAAGTTTTTGAAAATATACTTTTTCATGTGACATTGTGCATAGATTTCAACAAGCAAATGAATGCATATAATTGAATAAATTTATTATACATTACGAGAAAAGAGTGCAGATATAAATCATTGATACCCTTATATCCACAACGAATTAAGTTATACCAGAATAGTTAGTTGATAATATCAATTTTTCATTTATCACCGTAATTATAATACAGATTTTGCAGAAGATTAAGAGATTTAAATGATTAATAAAATGTTTCAAAGAAATATTACTCAGTTTTTATTTCTATTGCAGATATTTTATTCATGATATTGAAATATAAAATTGTCTGCCAAGTGCCAGCGTCAACTCCATGTAAAGTACACAATTTATTGTCTTCCATCTCTTGACAATCAATGTTTATTTTGAATAAAAGTCTCACTAAGATTTCTAGTTGCATAAAGTGATTGCATGGTCCTGTGTTCAGAGTGCATAAACTATTTTGTTGTTGCAACAGTTATAGGTGTCAAACTAGGAATAATATATATAATAATCAATATATTTTTGTATTCATATTATGTAGTGAATAACATTGCTGGTGAATAAACTATATGCAAATTTATTGGTATCTTTAGCACTACCTCATTCCTTCACATGAAGTTATTGAAAAGAGAATATACATGTACAGTCATTGACTGTTTAATTTTGTTACAAATACAGTGCAAGTGCTATCTTGAATGTAGATTGGAGCTAGCTGTATATGCAGAAAATATGTGAAATTCATTGTGTATCTTTAGAGCAACTCCATTCTCATATCAGCTATCTGAAAAGGAGGAATTTTCACATATTTTTGTAAGAAAAAACAGTGCAAATATCAATATGAATACAGTTTGGAGCTGTAGATGTATACACTATGAAATTCACTGTTACATGTAGCTTTAGAAACTACCCATTGCTCAAGTTTACAAGCCATTGAAATTCAAAAAATTTTGTGAAAATTTTTGTAAAGAAATATAGTGCAAATAGCAGTCTGTAATAGAGTTTGGAACTAGCTGTAGGAGCATGAACTACTTGAAATATTCAGGCTAACTGAGTCCTACAACTAAAGTTATTGGATTGGTGAAATGCAACCGTCTATCAACAAGGTTTCTGAAGTGCCAGTCTGGAAAGCAGTTTGGAGGTGTTTGGATACGGTTGTCTAGGCAACTGGTTGATATTGCTCCACTCGGTCCAACAAGGCATCTGAATATCCAGGAGAGTAGTACCTGAATCAGAGAAAAATATAAATGAAAATATATGAAAGTTCTCTTATTTCCTTCATGCAATCAAGGAAATAACTGAAATCAACTGCAATATGACATTTAATTTTAAAACAAATTTAAAACAGTTTTAAACTGAAAATTGCTTGACACAAATTCTTTTGACATGAGTAAACAGACTTATTATGGAATAAAGGCAAAATTCTGATAAAACATAGAACTGCTTACAAGTTCTGACAAAGTCTCAATTTTCCACCAGTTAAATACAAATCCTGTCCTTTACATGATCCCAAGGACTTGATTGTAACAGGATTGCCTAAACAACTGAACAACCACTATAAGAATAATAAGATGGGGTTTACCCATGATCACAATGCAGGTAGTCCTGAAAAGGACTGGTAAGAGAGTGAAGGAAAAAATGGAGAGTAGGATTGAATTAGAGGAACTTTTTTCTTTATCAAGTCCTGAAAAGGACTATAAACCAGATGAGCATTCATGGATTCAAATTACCCACGGAAGCCCCAGACCAACCATCTTAAAGCAAGAATTCACATACCTGACAATCTCTTCTGGAAAGCAGTTATTGATAGTATTGATGTATTCATGCAAGGCACTACCAGGCTCAGCTTTGATCTCCTGTACCTTCTTAAGACCACCGCTAGTAACAAAGAGACGACGTGCGTTAGGATCATGAGGGAGGACCTTACTAAACTGACCAACCACGTGCTTGAGAATGTTGGGCGGGGCATCATGGAGGAGGGGCTCCAGGGCTGGGAGGTGAATGCACTTCTGAAGGATGTTCTTCAGAGCTCTCTTGGCCTGAAGGAAGCAGAAAATGAAAATGATGATAAAATTACAAAGATATTACAATTAACTCCTCTTACATCAAGGTGCTTGGGACCACAGGAACTACTTAGTTTTAAGAAATCTCACTATATAAGGACTGGTACAATTGCCTCTTTACAATGAAATCTCCGAGTATTAGTGCTTATCGTAGCCTGTAGATTGTTGTTCGGACTTACAAAAGTAATTTTCATTTGAATAAAGAGCATATCCAATCCATATCCAATGTGGTTGGCTTGGTAAGTTTTGACAAAAAACTTACATAATTACCAGAAATATGACCAAAAATCTAAATTTTCAGAGCAAAATTACAACAGAAAATTATTTAGAAGAAAAAAAGAAAAGAATCAAAATGCATTAAAATATACCAATGACAAGTCAGTGATAACTTCCATACATTTTACATATTTTAATTTTCCCCCTCAAATAATGACTCATGGGTTCTGACGTCTTAGCAGTGTAAGTTATTACCTTTGTTTGAAGGTCTTCTGAAGCATCAGCTCTAATATAGCACTGCAGGAGACGAGGTAATACATTAGCCACTGCTACAGCTTTAGCATGCTCTGGTGTGTGACGTCCGATCTGACCTAGAGCCCATGCAGCAGCAGCCTGAATGTGATCCTCTGGTTCCTCTGCTAAGGTGATGGCTAGCTGTGTAACACCCTAGATCAAGAAACAAAAAGATATCAAATAAATAAAATTATTATATGAGGATAGGATGTGAAATGGAGGTCCCAAGTAGAGGAGAGTCATCACCTGTGCATGTGAAGAACCCAATGCATTATTCAGGGTAAGAAAGTACTTGATCGTTAGCAAAGTTTCATGCAGCAAATAGGCCGTTGGCTCTGATTTGTGATGTGTTGCAAATGTTTCTGGTTTTACAGCATCCACTTATCTTGCTATCCCAGATTAAAATCAAAACCATGTCATAGGGGAGGGACATTAATACAAATCTGGCTTCAGTTATTTTTGTGAATTTCTTGAATCCGTCCTCTCTAAAATCATAACTTTGATTTAAGGCTATGTATGATAATGAAAACATCACAAAAATTATGAAATTATCCACTCACAAATTTCACATCTAGTCCAAAATGGGGGAAATATCTGTATGCAAAAATTTTGGCTTATACAATAGTCCAAAATCGCAAATATGGTTTAGTTGGTTTTTTTGTCATAAACGACGGTATTGCTCACCTTGGAGACGATGACAGCCATTGCTAGATTCTCAGAGTGAGCTGCTACATATCCCAGCATCATGACACCAGGTAGACGAACATTACCCTGTGACTCTCCTACATAATCCACTACAGCGGCTACACCTCCAGCATTGACTATCAGCTGAGACAGCTCAGGTGTGTGCTTAGCGATCTCACGGATCAGAGTGGCTACGTTCTTGCGGACATACTCGTCCTGGTCTTTGAGGCAGGTCAGGACTGCAGGGAAGATCTCTGCTTCTACAACCATCTCAGCAAGGTCTACAGAGTGCTTGGAGATCTGGCTCAAAGCTGAGAATACTTGGCGCTGTTGGCAAGAAAAACAATCATCAGTTATTGTAATTATTTTCATAGATAGGGAGGTATCAAAACTTTGGTCTAAAGTTGTGAACTATTAATTATCATAAGTGAAACATGTGAGCATATACGAGCAATCCCGACCTGCACAAATGCACCTTTCCTCTATCATTATCGCATCTCTCTTTCTCTCTAACTCTCTCTCTTTCTCCCTCTCTCGAAGTCTCTCTCCTCACTCCTTCCCATTACCCACCTCCTACATGTATTCTTCCATGTATTCTTCTGTTAATAAGTTATGCCTTCAATAAACATCAAATAATTTCAATACATTTATCACAATGCAGAAATGTACACAATTTTCAGTTTTCACAACATTACTTTAATCATACTTCAAAACTCTACCAAGCAACATCATGAATATCATTTATTCTTGAACAAGCATTAGCGTCATCAGTATGATTTAGGTTATGGACTAAGAGCATGAAGTTACTACAAACCTTGAGCTTAGCATCAGGGTTGAGGATCATCTGAGCAAGGTGAGCAATGGCACCAGCATCAACCACAGTCTGAGCCAGCTCTGGTGAATGCTTGCAGATATCACTGAGAGCAGATGCAGCGATACGCTTCAAGGAGAGTTCAGGCTCTTGAATACATAGAACCAGCAGAGGTACAGCTCCAGCATCGACTACAGATTGGGCAAGCTCTGAAAGATAAAAGTTACAATAATCATGAATATTGGCAGTTTGTTTCGTAGCCAAATGGTCTAATTGTATTTTTGTCATATTCCAAATTGAATATTTGGTATCTTACTAGTTTGTTGTGGAAAATTAACTAAGTGGTGTGAAACCTAGGTGGTGTTTCACCAAGTCGTTCTGAAAGTTACAAGCTAGTTTACAAATGACTGGAACATGTTCTTGGGTGCTATACCAGTCACATGCTTTATAATTTAGTGCAATAACTGATCCTCAGTTGTTCGTAACTTATGAAGGACTTCGTGAAACACAGCCCAGGTAGATATTAGATGAAATGTGAATTAGACAAAATGGTAAATACACAGAGTGGCAATTAGACCAAATTAGATGAACTTGTTGGAGACGAAATGGAATTAGACCATGTGGGAGGAGACCAAACGAGCATTAGTCAGAGTAGTTTTAGACCAAGTGGCTATTTAGACACCTACCTGCATTGTGTCTAGCAATGTACCCAAGAGCCCATGCAGCAGACTCCTTGACGCCTGGATCAAACTCCTCTAGACAGATAACCAATGCATCTAAGGCACCACAGTCTACTACAGACTGAGCAAGCTGAGGGGAGTGCTTAGCTACAGCTCTCAAGACAAATGCTGCTGCCTTCTTGTAGAATCTCTGTCAACATGAAACAAAACAACAATTAACTACTAAATTCTAGGTCACGTGAGCCTTCACAGAAAATTTAAAGCTTTTCCTATTAAATTCTATTGTTTGAGAGCTTTGGGAGCTCCTGCTTTTGTCAACAAAATAAGTGCTTTTCTTTAATTAACTTCTAGAGGGAACCATGTATTCTAAGAATGATAATTTTGATTAAAAAAAAACAACTGGCATAGATCTGCACACATTTTCTCTTGTTAATGGGGGTGGGTGGATGATCTATTCATCATCTCTTACTATTAAACAAATACAAGTTGTGCAGAATCATCTTTAGTATCAAATTCATACATGGACAGGACACATCATCGTCATTCATTGGGGAATTTTCCCCACCCTACATGAAAGATTACTATTCGTAAGACAATCACAATGGCTTTTTGCATCCAATCAGTTGCCATTGCTCTCCTGGGTTTAAAGCATCAAAAGTAATTGATATTCTGCAAAAAGTTATTTGTGCCATGCCAGATATCATGAAAACAGCAGAAAATGAGACAAATGCCAAGTGTTTTTTGTTTTAGTTTTTACTTCCATCAACTTTTAATGTGAAAAGTAGAGTCTGATATAAACTCTTTTGAGTTCAAGTATAAGGTACAAAATTTTGTTTGTTACTGAAACCCAATACAATTTTTTTTCCCCTAAATTTCTACACTGCATGAATAGACTTACATTTTGTTCAGCGAGTGAGTAGACGAGTTGAGGCAGGATGTCTCCCTTCACCACCGCTTCAGCCAGGTCATCATTATAGTTGGCTAGACGACCTAGAGCTAGGGCTGCAGTCTGTTGAATTGTGGGTACAATGTCTAGCAGCAGAGGTCTCAGCAGTGACATCACACCTTCAAAGACAAATGTTGTTAGAAATGTTACATCAACACATGCAGTTAACACACTGTAGTGAGATGTTAGGCCTTTACACACAAGTACAATGTAGAATCATAATGGCAGTGAGTTATTGACTAGACAAAATGGTGAAATCATGTTTGAAGACATTTCTACTTTGGTGAAAAGTGTATGATGCAGATGCTTTCTAATGCATAATCTATTTATCAAGCTTATCAAGCAATCTTAAAGGGGAGAAGCTTTCCAATTTATTCAACTTTTCACCTTATCTGACAGTTTAACCCCCTCCACCCCACCCTCTAAAAAAAGAAAGAAAAAAAAAGTTATTTGAACTTATATTCCTCGGTTCATATTCAAGTGACCAAAAAGACGAACATATGTTGAAAAGAAATTAAGAAGTCTAAGGATCACATTAAAATATTCTATCTTATAACATACATGTATAAATTTGGGTTCAGTTATTATAAAATTACATAGAGCCTCAATGTATTCAAGAAGCTTACCAATTTGAGGGTGTACAAACTTTCATCACCCACATAGTTATTGCACAATGTAATAGTTAAGAGAATTGTGCATAATAACACTTGTCATTTGTACCTAGCCCCTTTTCTTAAATGAAATGTATGCCTACAGGGTACATTGTATAATTTGTTGACCTTACCTGCATTTTGCAAAGTTTCAATATTCTGTGGTCTTGATGCAAGCTCTGCTACTGTCTGCACAAATGTTGTACGAGACTTCTGATATTGCTCAAACACTGCACAGCAAGACAAAAAAAATGAAACAAGAAAACATGGTAATTTTAGGGCACAAATTCTAACGTTAGATCCACATGTGCATGCACGAGTGTCATAGAATTAGAATAAAACATGCAATAAACTTGACTTTTTAATCTAGTAAAAGGAACATCCAAACACTCATTTATTAAATAAATCTACTGGCAAATAAAAATACATATTTTAGTAGACTAATGGAAAATTAAGTTTATTTTCTGAAAGTCTTTGTGCATGCTAAAAAGTAAAATCTTGCCACAGTCCCAACATGTTGCTTTGCAAGCATGAGGTCTAACATTATCGTTAATATAGATTTCTAGACTAACATCTGCGAGGATAACTTTTGTTTTGATTTTTTTTTTTTGATTTTTTTTTTTTATAATTTTGGATAAATTTGGACTCTGACCAGAAATATACAGTCCAAGGGCAGCGTGAGCTATAATAAGCCAAGAGTGCGAAATTTATACAACAATTTCAGTCCTCTATCTGCACTCTGCGGAGCTGTGCGGACCAGTGCGGGCTAAAACTGAGATTTTGCAACTCTTGTAGATTTTGATTTTGTGAACGGAATTTCTTGATTCTAACATATTCAGAAAGAAGAAATTCTAAACATACCTATCATGCACATTTTATGGTATTTATCATATCTGAATATGTAAAAAGTATTGGTGAAAGATATGGAACAAAAACCTATATCAGTTCGGTATAAGTGACAAGAAAAGTAGTTATTTTGCATGATTCGAAAGAAAATTACATATTTGGAAAGATGAATCTTAGCTTCAAAACGTAGTACTTTAATATAACCTTTACTTTTTATACCAGTCAGGAGCTTAGCAAAATATAAGCAATCCAAATACAGAAAATGGGCTTTCTGATTGGCTGCTTGAATCAAGGATTGATGCGAGCGGGGATTTCGAAAACACGTGGGAGCCGTAACCTGACCGCGCAGTGACCTTTGGTGCATGGTGAGGATTCGCATCGGCCAATCAAATTACACTCAAAATCAGACAGCCAATCAGATCGCAGTTATTGAGTAATTTTGTATTTACTGCACATTTAGCTAGCTCCTGACTGGTATAAATCTGAAATACCATGTTTGGTGTATTTTTGGAAAGCTGAGAGTTGCTGAAGATATGAACCGTATTTCTCGTCGAATCATTGAAATAAGCGTATTTGTGGCTAGTTATTCAAAAATTCCCAAACGGATTTTAACGCAAAATATATCCAACAATTTCTACTATTGAAAGACATATTTCTTTCTTATTAAGGAATATATATTTGATAGACATGATATATTAATGCAATTCCATGTCAAATAGTCATTTCTATGCAGAATTATAACGCACAAAGACAGGGTAGCAAGCTGCTCATTAGTATTCAAACACAAACTCATGAATACGAGTTGTATAAAAACGAGCGATTTCGAAAGCGCTCCGGTGGACTGTATATAATAGAAAAAATGAGCAAAGAAAATGGGGTACCATCGGGATTCGAACCTGAGACCTCCTGGTTACTAGTCAGGCGCTCTACCATCTGACGCTATAGTAACCCGGATGGGGTTGTCCCATATTGTACTTATACATTCAACAACGTATGATTTGCACTCACCAAAATTGTTATAACAAAACAACATTCAAGGAAACTTCCACCTGCCCCCCCCCCCCTCACGATATAGACGCCTCAATTTATGAAGCAACGAATCTTGTTTGAATATTAATATTGAAACATTCAGACATTCATTGAAGTAAATAAATGAAACAATGATTTCTTCTTTATTATATATTTTTTCTCTGGTCAATTATAGTTGCACTCTATCTATCTGAATGCACGTATAAGTAAAAGTACAATTACATGTATTTTAATTTGTACATTTGCACCGGAAAATGTTTTTGGTTAATTTATCATTATCAATGTAAAAATGAAACAATATGACAACAAAATCATGAAATATGATTATGCTATTGTAGGTCAAATACACACAGCGATTATTCAATATGAAGAGAGAGATCATTATGCATTGCACAAAGAAAACTGCCCTTAGTATGTAATATAACGCGCGCCCCGGATCCAGGGGGGGGGGGCTAGCAAACAACAAAAAAAGAAAAAAAAGTGAAGTACCGGTATAGACGAGCGGGAGTTGACCCCCAACCTTACCAAAACTATGGCTGAACATGATGACCTCTTTGATGGCCGAAAAAAAAATTACAAACCCACACCCTCATCCCCCCCACCCCCGCTTATTGCTCGACAGCGTGACATGAACAAAAAATGAGAGTACATTTTTGGCTCGCCGCAGGTTAAACAGGAAAAAATTGGTGTAACCAAATCTGAAATTCCGATTTTGCCACCCCCCCCCCCTTAGAAATCCAGATCCGCCACAGGTTTAAATCGAGAGGCAGTTTAATGTCATGTTAAACATATAATTGCTTTGGTAAGTATAAAAAGTGATCACTAGATTTATTATCTCGAATTAAAAATGTGTATTTTAGCACATATTAATACTTCCGATAATGAAAAATAATAATCACTAAGCATCAAACACTATTACAAAAGCTGTTTATATGATTACAATTAATTCGGCAAGTTCTCTTACATGATTTTATATTATAGGAGATTATTTGTTTTATGCATTTTAAAAGGAAATAAATGTTAGCCGTGAGTCATAGACTTGAACTTATATACATTATAATAAAATATTGTGAACGTCAGTTTAGAGTTAGTTATTGATTGATCTGTAATGATTATTGATGAGCAAAACTTTGCCCAGTTTTGGTAAAAACATGGAACAAAGTAAATCTGTCAGTCAATAGCCTTTTACATATGAAGCGTGGTGAAGCATTTTGAACGATACAATTTTGAACTAAACAACCAAAAAAAATTTTTTTTTCATTTTCATCGTTTCTTTTTTTATCAAGGGGGGGGGGGGGGGGCGGGCGGTCCCGGAATACTGCCTTTCGTGTTTCCAAAATGAGAAAAAGAAACACACAGATAAATGCATATTTTGGGGTCTTTGTAAACATTGTTACATAGAAAATTTGATTCCACTGGTGAAAAACAGAAGAATAAAAAAACAAAAAACAAAAACAAAAACAAAAAACAACGCCTTGCCATTCCTCCAAATTTCTACCTTCTCTTTTATTTACATCTTTTTTCTTATATATATATACTAGTAGCTGACAATCCTCTACATAATATTTATATATTTCAAAATATAAATCTTGATTTTAATTACTAAATTTAACAATTATGATCCAAATACAAGTCAAAACCAGTAAAATTAGTTGACGTGAATAAACCCATACGATGTCAACCAATCAGTGAACTATATTATTGCGCGACCGCATGACGTGCATTTAGTGCATACCTCGATAATTGGGCGAGGGCTGGTCTAAAGTAGACCGGTCTGTTCTGACGAGATTAATTTATAAAAAATATCGGATTTCGAACATGTTTACATCTGGGTAAGATCTCGGGGACTGTGTCGACATGATACATTTATCGTGATCAACAATTCAGTCGCAAAATACGAAATTTAGGCTGATTTTCTTCGAAATGAGAGACATGTGACATCTGCTCTGCAATTTGATTTTCTGCCGATGCCATAAAACTTGGTGAGAAAACAACATATTTATTCGAATTCCGCGCTCATATCGGGTCGGAAAACGGAACTGCTGTGTTTCATAGATAGTTCTCCGCGAATGTGCGAGCGGACATTTCGTATATTTACACGATGTGCAAATACGGACGATTTTTGTGTGTACATGCACGTAAAGTCAGCGCGGTTAGCATACCTCGAGAACCGGCCGGTGTACGGTACCCCATTTTCTTTACTCATTTTTTCATTTTTTTTTTTTTTGTTATATAGAATTTTTTTTATATTTCTGAAGAACCCCTCCCCTCTTTTAAAATCCCTTTGCTTCCCCTGGAAATGTCAAACAAAGACAAGGGACAGCTTCAATAAGAAAAAAAATATAATAAAACAAGGTGGTTCGTGAACCATGAGTCTCACCTGAATTCGCTATCAATAAAACACGCAATATGACCTTTTGACCCCAAGATGGCCTTTGATGTAACCTTTTCTATATATATGACAATACCTAATCATGAACATATGTTTGAAGTTTAAACAAGTTGACCTTTTGACCCCTATAGATAAATGACCTTTAATCTCATCATCCTCATTTGTACCAAGTGTGAACATAAATGATGCAGAAATAAAGAAATGAGAGCAACTTAAAACAAAAAACAAAAAACTTTTAACATTTTCATGACAGATGGCCTCATATCATTTGACCTTTTGACCCTGATGACCTTTAACCCCATCATCCCTATCAACACATATTTGGTATTACCCAAGTGTCATTTGTACAAATTGTGAACACAAATGATGCAATAGACCCTATATAATACAGAAATGAGAGCAAGTAAAACAACAAACTAAAAACTAACATTTTTGTAACAGACCAACAGACTAGTAACACTAACAGACCAACAGACCAACAGGAAAAGTGATTAGATCTACTATGTCTCTGCCGAACTCGTTCAGGCGAGACAAAAAAACAAGAAAAAAAAAACAGATGACCACAAAATTTGGATTGACCAAAAAAAGGTGATCACAAAAAAAAAAGAAGACAAAACAAAGACAAAGTCACTCAAAATACAAAAAAAAATTGCCATCTAACAACTGTTAATTATCAATTTAATTAATTGAACAACTTCAACAAGCAAACAGGACACATCACACTGATTTTGTTGAAAATGAAATCTGAACAAAAAAAATGTTTCAGCAGCTGGGGGGCGTTTCACGAAACCATGGACAAGTTAGTCATATCTTTATCCACCAACCACGTAGTTAGCTCCAATCTTACTAAGTCGGT
>CALNVZ010000641.1:36985104-37026792 GCA_940671915.1 Paracentrotus lividus | reverse complement strand
TCTCTACCCTCCCCCTCCACCACCATGCCTCTTCCATTTTCCCGCTTCGCCAGTAGATTATTTTCCAGTTTCGGAACCAACGAACCATTATTTATCGGAAATAACGAACCTTTTTTCTATTTTTCGAATAGCAAAACTTTTTCTATTTTCGGCAATAAACGAACCTCATTCTATTTTCGAATAACAACCTTTTCTAATTTGGATTTAACAAAATTCGACTAACAAACCTTTTTCTTTATTTTCGGTAAATAACGATACCTCATTCTCTTTTTCTGAAATAACAAACCTGTTTCTATTTTTGACTTATAACAAAATTCGCGAATAACAAACCTTTTTTATTTTTCGGACTTAAAGAACCTTTCTATTTTCGGCTCTACTAACCGATTACCCTTTCAATTTTCGGAAATAGGCGTTAACCACATTCTACTTTTTTCGAGAGAATAACGGGACCTCAGAGTAACAATACAATCACCCCCCCCCTGGGGCACTATCGGGACCCTGCAGACTAACGGCACCCGCAGCGACTTATCTGAACCAGCCGGACTATCTGGACCTTGTCGACTATCTGGACCCGCGGTACAAACGGACCATGCGGAACCCGCGAACAATAACGGGCCGCGGGGATCTATCGGACCCGCGTGGTGACTATTCGGGATTGACCCCTGTGACAAAAGGTATAGGAAATACTCTAAAGTTTAATTTCAGCTTAAAGGTATATTTAGGGTAAGACATATCATATGATAACTATACTGCACTGTCGCATGAATCGCTCAAATAAGGGATACATTTTGCCTCTTTTGACAGAAAATGTGTCAATTTTTCACGGAGTTATTCCTGTTCAATTATTTCATGGGACTGGCAAATTCTTCTTCCTGTGGGAACTTACTTATAATGTAGTCCTTCCTGCATGGCCATTTGTCCTCTTATACCACTGAACATATAGCATCCGGTTGATCTAGTGAATTCACGCTCGAGCTTTATGGTTTTGCTAAATTATTCTGATCGTTTCAAACTCACTTACTGATATGGTGTGTAAGTATAGCTTTTAGTGTGAAAAGGTGAGCCTTCCTAGTTTATACGTTGGTTGGTCAGTCTTAATGAATTTGTTATTCCCGACTTTTTGTGAAAAGAAATTATTTTATTGAATTTTGGAAATACAATGGATTCTGTCTAGCCTGAGTATTGCAAAAATCATGTAAGTGTTGAATATAACAAACAATATTTGAGATAATTTTATTAATTCTACTCTTCCTTTAGTTGATACTAAAATTCATGGAAGCTATTTTATTAAATTATTCCCTGTCAATACATATAATTGAAACATTGTGGTTCTGGGTCAAGCCACATAAATTCCTCCTATCCCAACCGTAATCTACATCATAACTACAATAGTAAATGTAAATGTAACAAGGGTGTCTTACAAGCAGATACTTTTCATTCAAATTAGTTGGTACATGTGCCAAACTCTATTTGTACAAGTTAGCTTTGTTTACTCAGCAGACCCTAGGTTTTCGCACTGTAACTCTTATACATCTTGGTTCAAGCCTATGAGGAAACATTCCTTTTCAACAGAATCGAAGGATAATGTCTTTCTCAAAGATAATTCTTCGAGAGGAAGAGACTGCTACTCTTCAAAACTCATTATCAAATTTGTTTCATGTTAAATGTTCAAAAATTATACAACTTCGGTAATGGGATCGTTAACGTGGATGTTTATAGAATGGCAATTCTGAATATTAATTTGTTTCCCCTTTACACTTTCACATTCTAGTAACATCTTTCATTATGCTCTGTACCAGATAGGCTCTTCGGCACCTCGCTGAGTCACGTAAATTTGTCCAGCTCAGCATATTGCAATGTGAATGAAACTCGGCCCTCCCATAGCTTACCACTATGACACGTCCTGGTGGTGATGTATGGATTCTCCCGATGCATACTAATTACTGGTGCATACAATTTACTTTAATAAAAGTCTCATTTCTTTCCGTGGGCTCTTAGTAACATATTATACAGGCATGTACCGCACCAGATATTGGATTCTTTCCCCAATTACACTTGCATTGGCAGAGAATTATAATGTAAAATCCAGTATTTAGCTATTCTCTCTTGTCAATTAAAACTAGATGGTGTATCTGGGATAACGTAATACATGATACATTAAACTTACGAAGCTCACCACGGACCAGGGCCCGCAAGTTATTACCATAAATAGCATGGACATTTAAGGCAATTTATCTTATGTTCCTCTCTTTATAAAGGTCATTATTGACATAAACATACAGCTTTACTAAGAATTCTGTAACAGCCTCATTTTTGATCTGTGGCAGTGAAGCATTAATTATTCTTAGAGGTTTTTGCTAAGTCAAAAGTCTTAGAACGGAAATTGCCTAGCCTTCAAGTCGAACTTATCAAGAATGAGGTAATTTTTCCTAAACTTTAAGCCGCCTTACTACCTTGTGGCTTAACTTTAATGTTGATCTAATATGGCAACGCTCATTGAGACCACAAAAATTACAAAATATTGCCGATATAAATAAATATTCAGAATGGTTTTGCTTTGATGTTCTTTCTGACCCCAGACAAAAGTGCTTTAACGTGCGCTGTGTATAATAAAGTCTAAGAATTTTTTTTCTTAAGACAATAATCTTAAGAAGAAAATATCTCTATGACTCTAAGACAAAATTAGATCTCTATAGCACTATCAGTTTATGAAAACCGGCCCAGTACTCGAACAAATGAACAATAGCCAAACATCCGAAAGAACTACAATCATTGCTAGTATTTATATACCAATACCAGGATTTTCTCAAATTCGGGCAAACATGCGTGGTGTTTATTGATCCTATCTAGATATTTTAAATTAAATAAAGTCAGTACATGCGATGCTCAAGCCTCAACCCAGGCCACCCTCTCCCGAATACTTGGTTATAACATTACCCCTATTTAAAAGTGCGAGTGATGACGTCAAAAAATTCAATGCGAATGCACAGCCAGTTCTTGCGGCTTGGCATGATTGGCATTTTCCCTTTTGAAAACACGTTTGTAATTGCATATGTCAGCGACAATAGACGCAGCCTGTGAGCTAAGCAATTTCTATTGTTTTACTGAATTTATGACCAAGGGTGCCAAAGTTCAATTCATCGCCTGGCCACAGCGGTGACTGCTGTGAGCATTCCTATTAACATATTTTGACGTCATCACCTCGCACTTTCGTAAATTAGCATCCAGGTAATTTACAAGTGATTCGGTAGTAGGTGGCTTCTGGTTGAGGTTCCGGTCAACTTTAATTAAATACTTTCTTAGCCCTCATGGACAATCAAAAAAACGCCTGTAAATTTGGAATTTGTTGTATCTATATCAGCATATTTAGCTTTCGTTTTTGGGCTATTTCATTGTCGGTCTCTGCGTCTAGGACTTTAACAAAAATCTACCTAAACATGAGTCAGCAACATGCCTGAACAATGATTAGGCCTACTAAGGTCGGGCCATAATGTAGTCTCTACGCGTCCATAACCCTAAATTTAATCAGTAACATTTGTTTCGATGAGTTAATTCACTTCTTGAACATGTATATTAACACTTTTATACCACCTAGCATTTATACTTGAAAAAATTGTTTGGACATAGTCTTACTTATGCGTTGTCCGTGGCTGAAATCTATTGAATTGCCACTTTAGTTAATGTTATCTTGTGTGAAAACACAAATAATAATTGGAGAAAATTTATTCAAAAAGATAAATATGCCCCTTTGTTAGATACGCGTGCGTTTTATTTGTGTGTGTTGCGTAGGAGCAATTTTTGAAATACTCAGCCCATTAGCAAAGTTCTTTCCCCATCTTTCAGTAGACATAAAAACCATAACAAAATAACTTACCTTATGTTATAAATAACTATTCTATTTTATACATACAAAATCGGTACTCATTTACGGGCATTACAATTCAGTGGAAAATTAAGTACGGACGTATACTCCCAAGTCGTCAACATGATATGGGCATCATATTTCCTAAATTTAAAGATTAAAGCAGTAAGTTTACCTTCTTTTAAAAACATGTTTGGGGACACATCTATTCTTGAGTCAGTTTAGTACATGTATGTTACTGGCCCTAACTAGGGTGTCAAACACATAAGATACAATACGAAGTCTTTTAACAAAGTTAGAGTTACTCGTGAGGTGTAACACAAAGACTCTACGACTTGATAAAAGTTCTAACTTGATTGATTTTTTTCTCATTAGTCCTCATTCATGGACAGGGATGCTCTCAAAGTTGATCGATTTCATATCCTAACCATAGCCCTAACCCTTCTCTTAATCATATCAGGAAAGGTTCTAATTCCATTGACTTGTATTCTGAGTTTCACAGATCGATGGCACCGATGAAAAAATCAATCCGCTAACTTTTAATCAACTCTAAGTCTTGTGTTACACCCCCCAGGTCCACAAAACTTTGCTATTCAAGTTATGGCTTATTACAGTTTATGTGTCAAATAAATAAGGTTACAATTGAAATATACATTTTTACTGCCATCGCCACCGAAGGTCGTGTTTGCCGGAGGCCATATGTTTTCGGAGTGTCCGTTACGTCCGTCCCTGTTTTCCGTTCTTCGCGGATAAACTTAAGCAATCCGTTTGACGCGATCACTTCAAACTTGATCCATGTATGCACATATGGTAGGAACAATAGATCTATATATGACTTTGGGGTCATTAAGGTCAAAGGTCAATAGGGTCACAGCTTGTCATTGTGTAAACCAGTGAAAAATGGCTCTCGTTCTTGCCGATATACTGTGAAGAACTGTTTGAGGCATCAAAACTCGAAACTTGGGTATTCATATTTTACATATGCGGATGGGACAATGAACATTATTCAGATTTTGGGGTCATGAGGTTCAAAGCTTACACATTGAGGTCTATTGTGTACATTGAAAATGGGGCTTGTTCTCGCAACTTAATACTTAACAAACCGGGTTTTACGCGTGATCAATTTCAAACTTGGCCGTCATATTGCTAGTGCATATGGGTACGCGACAATAAACTGACATTAGAATTTAGAGTCGATGAGGTCAAAGTTTTCAAAGGCCACAGAGGACATTGTGTACTGTGTGGAAAATGGATTGTTCTTGTCGATAACTTAAGAAACTAGTTTTGATGGTTATCACGATGAACAATCAAACTTGCGTCCATGTGTGGCAATATGGTAGGTGACCATGAATTTATTATATTTCGACCGGTCATGCAAGATCACAAGGATCCGACAGGTGTCCAGGACGTCATTGTATACATGAAAATTGGCACGTTTCTTGCTGTAACTTCTGAACCGTTTTGATGGATCAACTTCAAACTTGGGTTCATGTGGGAGGATAAGATGAACTGAATTAGCAATTTTTTGAGGTTCAGGGACATCAAAAGGTCTACTGGGTGTATTTATGTAAATGACTCAGTTTGTGCAATTTCGAAGGGACTTTGTATCAGATCAACTTAAACATGTTATCCTTTATTACATCGATGTAGCCGATCCTTCACTGAGTCATTTCTTGAGAAATAATCTTTGTGATAAACTTTATATAATTTGGGGTCCAATATCTCAAAGATGTCTATGGTATTAACTGGATGGTAAAATATCTCAACAGTGCGCATGCCTTTTTTTCCCGATTGTGGCAGAATACGGAGGTAGCTCGCCTTTCGACACGAAATTGATGCGTGGGAATGGGTTCTATTCTAGTTTTTTATGAAGATAAATCCACAATCCTGGTATTGTTAGTTCTTTTTCGAGTAAAGAAGTGAAATCATGACTTCTTTCCGCAAGTTTTTTCGGTCACATCTTGGTTCACAGATATTTATTGACAGAATATGTACTCAATTTCTACAACCAAAGTAAATAAAATCCTTTGTTCACTACGCCCGTCCCCATGCCTTAGTGTATGATTTCTGGCATAATTGACTCGTGAATCAGCGCTCCAGAATAATAGAAGCTGCCGTTATTGTTGGTTTGTTCCTGTCGTCTCACAAAACTAGCATTAACTTTGTTTTACGAAGCAAATTGTTACAGGACAAAGCGCAATCTAGCATAGAAAAATCTATGTTATGTGCCATTTTCTTGGTAACCACAAACACCATTTATATTGAAAAGACTTCTTCATCTAAATTATTTTATATCCACCGAACTTACCATTTTTTTTTTTTGAAGAAAGATCTGTACAGTTCCATGTGTGGCAAAATAAAATGCGTACAAAGTGGAAAAACATTTTTTAGATATTATGAAGAATGATCACAGCTCCTGCTATTGTTCGGCTATTTTATTAAAGTCAGGAAGACTACAGACTACTCGAGATTTCTCAGCACTGAATGCATAATTTCTTTTGACACATATAGGTATTTCTGTAATTATTTGGATCAATATCAAGGTCGTAGTATATATGAGCACACAAGAACTCCTTACGCAGCCGTCCAATGCTCCATATTTGTATTATAGGTTTCGCATCAATGAGCCATGACTAAGTGCTTACATAATTCAGAGATTTGAGTTGCCTCGTTGCCACTAGAACGAATTTTGATAACTTTTGTTTTACAAAATGCAATATTAACATCAACAAATCCGTATACGTGCAAGATAAACTTTCATTTGATCTTTATTTTGGCTAATAACAATGCACGGATTACCAATATTGAAAAATTTTATTTTGCGAACGTAGATGAATTTATGTCTGGTTTTTTCTCACGGAACTGTCCTCTGACTTAGCTGTATTACACAGCTGAAGACTGCAGCCAATTAAAGTGTACTAGTGTTGTACAACCTTGTCACATTGTTTTCTAACAATAGTTATTGAGTCTTAATACATAGAATCTTCAGTGATTTTTAAGCTACTCCTCTTAAAAACCCTAATCTGCACCTTAAGCATTTATATTATAATTATATATTATAATCTATATTGATCTTATAGTCAGTTTATGCATAAGAATCAAATATCTATTTTGCTTAATTCAACTACTAACTATAGCTCTAGTAGAATGTGCATTTCTGTGTTCTGTATCGTTTTAATAAGCATTCTATGTAATAATTGTACTCTGAATAAACAATGTCCGGGTTATCCAAATATCTTAGATTTCTTCTTTTGAACATTGTTTTTTCTGCAGATTCCTTATAGTTATTTACTTGTTTTTTTTCACCTTTATTTTTATGTTTTTTGGCCGCGGACATTATTTTGGTCATGTATAAATAGCAGGCAAACAAAAATTATTATCAATAAAACAAAATTAATCACGTCATTATTGAAATTTTAGCTAAAAACTACATATTTTGTTTAATGGCCTATTGACTTTGTTGTATGAAATCCACGTTTTTGAGAGCAATTTCTGGGTCTTGACGCCGTGCTAGATACAAACATGATGCGTTAACTCACAAAGCGAGTTACCTGTGGGTCGCAAAAATCTGGTTCAAAAGGACTTGCCCACAAGGACTTCATAAGAAAAAACTCATGTAAGGCGCCACGTTCTTTATGCTTCTTGCAGCGTTGTCTATAAATAATATTTATCGCTGAAAAAGGATGTCGGAGGGGGGCTAAGTTAAGCCCGACCCCCCCCACTCCCACCACTCTCCCCCACCCCGCTCCACCCCACACCTCCCCTCCCCCCGGGTCAGATTTAGTGTGATTCCCATTAATGTGATAAAAAAAGTTATCATTACAGAGTAACTACTGACTCGACCTTGAAAATAAATGCTTTCAACTCTTATATGGTAAGTCTAGTGTTGAGCTGTTGTAATAGAGGCTTCATACTAAGTCAGTAATGCCTATACATGTAGTCCGGGTCTGAAACATGTATGAAATTGACTTTACACAATCATATTTTGTAAATTATATGATGAATATCCTTTGTTTTTAACAGTCGTTATTTGTCTCTGTGCGAATTTTCGCGCTGCACTTATCATGGATGTGCCATATTAGGCACATGGCACTAAACCACATCATTAGGTGGATCCAGGACTCAGAATAGGGAAGGATTCAGAGGCAACAAATATTTCGATGATAGTGCACATGTTACAGTTCAAATGAGTGTGCTATTTTTTTTAAATTATTAGAGGATCTATGGGACTGGTTCCCCGATAATGTCGCTTAGGTTTATTCCATATTTTCCCGGCCGGGGGTTGAAGAAATCCACCACGCTCCGCTCATTATTGAAAATCCGTTTTATAAACATGGAGGCAACATCAATGCGATTATGTCGCGCATCTTTCTATTGCATATGGCAGCTAGAAAAAAGTTATATGGATGCTTATATACCAGCTACACGCAATCTGACTCGGCAATCATACTGAAAAGCCGGCATGTACTGTTGTCGTTTACGTTATATAAAAGCAAATGCACAGCTATTGTACCCGCATTAGTTGATCTATGCCGCCTTTCGTTCCAAAAACAATTCACATTTCTTTACCCTCCTATAGGATAGTTGCGTATGTAAACAAACGAGATCAAACCTCGACGTCTTTGATATTCCCAGTGAAAAAATGAAAGTGGATTTTTGCAGACGATTATGGGGCCCCAAATATTAGTTTTTATACTTTAGTACTATATAGAAAACAATCGATAATCCATGGAATTCTTTACCTAAAACTTTTCACAAATATATGTCCCAACATCAGGAAATATCCAGTTCATAACCTAATATACCAAACATTATCAATGATTTGAGAAGAACCACAACCTTAGAGTTCGAATCACTTATTTGCTAATGAAAGAGGTAATGAATCTGAACACAACTGAATCAATTTTGTTAGCGAAAGAATACAGGTGCGGGCTTCGGATCTGGCATTTTGCAACGAAATTACTACTCCCTCAATTTATTTTCTCCCTCATTTATAAAGAAAGAAGAAAATGTGATAATTGTCTTCATTTCCAGAACTACAAATTTATAACAAATGGTCTCCTTTAAAGTTCCACTCGTTTGAAACGCAACCACACGCATGCACTGCTTTTAATGGCAACTGGAAACAGTTGCATAATTCATTTCTTTTAATTAGTATCTAACTCTAGGTGTGCCCCTCATGTAGGCTAAAATTTCATTTTTGCACTCCATTCTTAGCTTTGTACAGACAGGTTAGGCAGTCTGG
Source organism: Paracentrotus lividus (assembly GCA_940671915.1). Lineage (NCBI taxonomy): Eukaryota > Metazoa > Echinodermata > Echinoidea > Camarodonta > Echinidae > Paracentrotus > Paracentrotus lividus. The sequence goes on along the minus strand of CALNVZ010000641.1, from coordinate 37,017,685 downwards.
TTATCATTGGTTTGATTTGAGTAGTAACGTACAAAACTTGATTCCTTTGCTATTTGATGATTAAAGTAGAATTAATTAAGGAAGCGGATCCAAATAATGAGAATATTACATTTAATAGCATCCTTATGACCCTAACTTAACTCTGAGAGACGTTTTTAACCCCCAAAATACTTAGTAGTAGAGCTAAAATTTAAACGATTTATCCTAACCCTGGTATCCGTACATCACTACCGGCGATCGGTACTGAGACTAGTGTTCTCTATAGGGTGACGTCAACGGCGCCGGGTATTATGGCTGCATCGAGAAAGTAAACAAAGCTTGCAGCGCATTGATTGTGTGTATACCTAGCGACAATTACGAATGAATATTATTCTTTTCGTGTCAGACATCTTTATTATTTATCGTATATATTGTGTTGTTGAATGATTTTTAAAAGAAAAGGGATAATACAGAAATGTCACATAGCCAATGATATGTCTCTATAGTGTTACAAAATTCTCATGTGTAGCGTTTTTAAGTTGATTTTCCTGCCTTGTCTCTCGGGGGTTCAGTTGACACAGCGAATGATCAACAGTCAAAGCTGTAATGTGTATCATATCAGTGCATCAGTTGGTGTTAATGATGTGCCACAGTTATTTCGCAATCACACATACAACAAGCTGCACTTGACAGCGTATAGGCGCGCCAAACACACAGCATCTACGTTACACCAGTCACAGTTCAAGGAATAGCAGCGCGCGTGCGCGTGTGTGTGTTTGGGGCACGACCAGTATCTACTTACACACAGAGAACTCGATCGTACTCTTTTTGTAGAAAAAAGCTAAAAACAAGTGAACATATCGATTAATAACTCATTGTTGACAATCTAATTACAATTTAAGAATCTTTGAAAACTCGTTTATTTATACTTTTTTCTATGTAGGGAAAGTAAAGATTTTGTACATATGATTCGTATTTTTTTTTATATAATAGCTTCCTTTCGAAAAAACATTTGGTAAATCATCTCTCTCTATATGCACATCATTGTATTTACATACCGCAGGCACTCGATATATACCCAACACACATCGGCCGTGACGTCACCCTCCCAGCGTGTATCTTCGTGTATACTAGTCTAATCGGGGCCTGGAGCAGCCTTATTTCATAGACTTTCAAACCAGGAATATCGAGAAAGTCAGGGGAGTTATATGATATGCTATCTGTTTGAACATCTCTATATTAAACATACTATAATGTGTGTCAGTAAACAAATTTTTTATGCGAAGTTTCATGCCTCTCTTATTTATCAACTTAAGAAAAATGCGATATATTGCAGTTTTCTCCAAAACAATTAACTACAACACAAAACATATTCAAATAGATTTAATTTTCTATTATCTACAAGATATGGAAAACACGCAACTAAATGCTCATTCATGTACCACCTCTTCCCCTTCTAATCCTCCTAGCCATCGTGGGAGAGAGAGAGAGAGACATAGGGGGTGGGGAGAGAAATATAAAAGCAAGAATCATGTACACTTGAAGGGTTAAATTTGACAATGACAACAGAGTTATATCAACACATCAGGATCGGACATCGGAAGATTAATGATGTGTTGATACAGCTCTGCTGTCATTGTCATTTTGACCCTTTATGTGTACATGATTATTGTTTTTATAAGCACATTAACCGGAATCCTGATCAATCGGTGCCTTCGAAATGGAATATTTTCAGACGACTAACGAATAAAACCGAACGAGGCTGAGAATGCCTCGTGGCATTGCACGCACTTATTGATAGGTGGTGAAATGTGTAATACATGCAACAAATCACCCAAATGGGGACATTGCCAAGTTGATCGATTTTCGTAATGTTTATTATTCTTAAATTCTATCTTGAATGCTGGTGCAAAATCTAAGATACGCGACATTTAGAATTTGCTTTATATATTATTTTATAACTTATCATATCCCTAAAGTGTGGTGGGATGGCTAACCCTGGGAGAAGTCACAATTTGAGCAACCATCCTATAGTCTATTATGCCTGCATCTGGATTCGCCACTGCAAAAGGTTTAACAATGGAAAACATACATACACCCTGAAAATCATGAACGATTCAGGTCCCAGCAAATAACAAGATTCCTTGATTATATACAATGAAGTTACTCATGATGACTAAGACGATAAATGATTTTATATCACATGAGCAGGTTTAACACCTAAACTGACCCAAACCGCCCTCAATTTTCTGCGCAGATCATTCCTTCAAATGCTAGACTAAGATTTGCTGATGACTGGGCAAAAAAGGTCCTTATCAGTAGTTCTTCATTTCATGACTGCCAAAGAGTTAAAAATAACTTTCTGAATTTCTCTAAGAAGACCTCCTCTTCGGTGGACACACTTTCTTTTGTTCAGAGTAAGATAGATCCCCCCTCCACTAACAAAAGAAATTAATGCATTTACATGCTGTTGCCTCTCTTCATAATATACTGGCTTACTGGATTGTCAACTGCACTCCTTGTCAACAAATTTGTTGGGGAATGAAAGCCTTTGTCTTGCAATTCACCTGCTTTATTAGCTTTGTACCTGCCCTAAGGGTTTTAGGCTTTTTCTTCCAGGTACAGATGAAATTAAAAACAATACCCTTGATATATATGGGTTCTGCACATGGAAAGGCTTTAACAACAGGAGTTCTTCATTCCAAACATAGAGATGGTAATCATTTCCTGAATTTCTTGAATAGGGGATGAACGTTCTTGGTATTTTTTGACTGGTATTCCATGTAAACCTGATCATCAGCACCAGACATTGAGCTCATGTTACCAACACGACGTACCACCTATACAAAGAGGTGAGAGAAGAGAGGGCAAGGGGTAAATTATTACAGTCTACTCCTTGGTAAAGAGCCTCTAACACCCAAATGCAAAGAGGAGAGAAGAGACATGAATATGAACTTCGTTTGGTATATACCAGATACATTTTATGCAATGATGAACTCATTTCTAAAGCAAGGTTATGAATTGTCAATTGGATATTGCACTATAAAAGAAAACACTTATTTTTCTATTAAATCATGAGCTCAGAAGGATATAGGTTCTGATCTTCTGATCTCCAACACAATTTATACAGTCCACTCCTATCATAATAATGACACTGCAAGATTTTGTTAGCACAAGGCAATTCCTTCAAATCCAAATTTCTAACATGCTTGAGCCGCTGTGTTCAGTATATCAAGGGTTGGGAAATTAACTTTAATAGTCCCTAGCACCTTTATAATGGGAATATACTTTTTTTGGGGGGAACTCTCATTTGTAATGATGGGGCGATGTATACAATAAAGCGAAACAGGAAATAAGACAGATAGAAACAGAATGAGGAGAAAGGAACAATCAAATAAATAGAGACAGCCAGCGATAAGTTACCCGAGATCCTCCTTTGGTACTATCCCCTGGAACCACCTCTTCTTCAGCATCAGCATCAGTAGCAGCTAGAACCTGCTGTAAGAGTTGCTGCTGCTCTTGCTTCGTAGAATACTTCAGATTCTCCTGTCAACATATAACAATATATTATAATCATATTAGGGCTGGATCCAATAGATTCCAAATACATTGATCTCTAGCATAATTACATCTCTCTATCTCTCTTGCTCTCAGCATCAGCGTGAGCAGCAGCTAGAACCTGCTGTAATAGCTGCTGATGCTCTTGCTTTGTAGAATACTTCAGATTCTCCTGTCAACATATAACAATATATTATAATCATATTAGGGCTGGATCCAATAGATTCCAAATACATTGATTCTCTTAAGCATAATTACAATTCTCTCTATCTCTCTTGCTCTCAGCATCAGCATGAGCAGCAGCTAGAACCTGTGCTGTAATAGATGCTGATCTGCTTGCTTTGTAATAATAATAATAATAATACCGGTTTCTTATAAAGCGCTTTACCTGTTAAGACCAAAGCGCTTACAGTACATTATTACCCCGGTCATTGGATTCATTTCGATCCCGCACTTTACAGTGCACAATCTCCACTCCCTGTAGGAGCATTCCAGCCGTCGCCTGTTAGGCGCACACATGCTAAAGCGAACCACATAGCTTTCGCAATCCTACCGGGTACCCATTTTTATCACCTCTGGTGGGGTCAAGCATGTAGAATACTTCAGATTCTCCTGTTAAAGCACAATCAAAATTACATAAATGTTGACAGTCCTACTAGATTACAAATACATTTATCTCCAGCATGATTAAATCTCTCTCTCCTCTCTACTTCAGTAGCAGCTAACACCTGCTGTAATAGCTGCGGCTGCTCTTGCTTCGTAGATTCTCTTGTTAACACATCATCATAATTACATTAATCCTCTGTCTACTAGAATTACACCTTTTATCTCGAGCAGAATCACAACTCCTCTCTCTCTCTCTTTTCTCTCTCTTTCTTATTCTCTCTCTCTCTCTCTAACCCCCCTCTCTCTATCATCTCTCTCTCTTTCTCTCAGAATCAACATCAGTAGCTAGAACCTGCTGATGCTCTTACTTCGTAGAATACTTTAAATTTTCCTGTTTACATAAATCATAATTACATTAATGCTCAGCGCACTAGATTACAAAATATACATTTATCTCCAGAATAACTACATATCTCTCTTTCTCTGCTTCAGATAGCAGCTAAAGAAAGCTGTATGTGCTACTGCTGTCTTTTTCTGGACTCAATAAAAAAAAAAATACTTCTAATTTATTTTCAAATCTCCATCTTGTGCGTAGAAAATTTTCTACTTTCTGTAACTCTCCATTTCCTCTTAATACTCTCTCTAACAGTCCTTTTTAAGACTACAATGTAACCACATGGTGAACCATAAACCTCGTCATAGTGATATGATGTAATATCAAATAATTTAAATCATTCTACCTGTTCCATGCCAGCTAGTTTGGTAATGGTCTTGAAGCTATAGCCTTGATTAAAAGGAATCGCTGTCTCTTTTAGAGAATAGAACATCTCCTGAGTGTCTTGTGATACGAGTGTGTAGAAGAATGCATTGTATCTCCTCCGCTGCAGCCACCTATATCAAATAAAACAAATAAAAACAATAGTAAATAAAGCATTTATTGATGAAGAATCGCTGTCTCTTTCAGTAGAGAATAGAACATCTCCTGAGTGTCTTTAACTTTCTATAAAGCTTCGTAACTTTCTAAGAATATGAAGTAACAACCTAGACGTTGTGTTCTGGAACCACCACGTTAAACTTTCATGAGGACATTGGTTTTAGCAAGATTAGCAGATCTATCTACGACCTGAGAGACAGAGAGATGGACATCTTACCTTTCTTAGCTCTGAGGATACGACCTAGATGTTGAGCTTCTTGCCGTCTTGATCCACCATGAGATAAAACTTTTATGAGAACATTGGCCTCAGGTAGATCAAAGGAACTATCTACAACCCTGACATAGATCTACCTTTCTTAGCTCTGAGGATACGACCTAGACGTTGAGCTTCTCTGTCTTCTTGATCCCACATGAGATGAAACCTGGATGAGAACATTGGCCTCAAGAAGATCAAAGAGAACATTACAACCTGGACAGAGATCTTACCTTTCTTAGCTTGAAGGATACGACCTAGACATTGAGCTTCTCGTCTTCTAGATCCAACCATGAGATGAAAACTGGAATGAGAATATTGGCCTCAGGGAGATCAAAGGAACTATCTACAACCTGAAACAAAGATCTTACCTTTTCCTTTAGCCTCTGAGGATACGACCTAGACGTTGAGCTTCTTTGTCTTCCTTGATCCACACCATGGATGAAACGGCTGGTGAGAACATTAGCCTCGGGAAGATCAAAAGAGAATTATCACCGAACCTGAAACAAAGAAGCAAAAAATACAAAAACATGAGTCACAACGAAATAAGGGACAGACAAAAAAGACAGCAGCGTCAGCTAAGAGACATAGATATAGAATAAACAAACAGAACAGAGAGGAAATACATGCAATTTGAACCCAGTCACAAAATCAAGTCTAAAGCTGCTAACATAATCCAGGTGAGGCAAAAACGATAATCAAAGTAATTGATTTCATTAATGAAATATCCTTGACAATATCGACGGAAATACTAAATATTACTAAAGTTATGCACTTGTCACATTATCAAACGTCTCATCCATAGCTCATGATAAGTTTGAATTTTGATATGCCACAAACTATGGGGCACCTTTTTCAATGTCCAAAATCTTAGAGGAGCAATTGCAACCAGAATGAGCTGGTGGCTACAAGAGAGTGTTTTCTAATGTGGCAAGTCATGGCCGATTACTGTATAAGTGGTTATTTCGCGTGACTTTATTTTCGCGCATTTCGCGCGTCGGTCATCACTGAAAATTTCCACTTCAATCAAGATGTTTAGTCATCACCAAAATCGCGAAATTTTTGCTCTCGCGAAATTCCCCAAGTAGTTCCAAAATCGCATAAAATATCTGGACGCAAAAATATTGGCTTATACAGTATTATTAATGTTGTGTAAATGGTGGACACACAAGAAGAAGACTCCATAGGTTGGGAAAATAGATGCTAAATGGAACTGATGATGATGATAGTAAAGATAATCACTTACATAAATGAAAGAATTAAGCGATGCAAACATAAAGCAGTATTTCTTTGGTAGATATATAGATAACACTTACCTTGGAAATGAAGATTGTATTGACGGCAGGGTTGTGTTGAAAGTTCTGTAAGATCTGCATCCTCTCTCCTTGACTTGTAGGCCCATAGATATACGGTCTGAAATCAAACAAACATGGAGAACCATACTCTTTTAGAATCTAATGAAAGTTAAATTGTATTGGTGAAACATTAACAAAATTAAGCTCTCATCCAAAAATTTGGAGATAAATATTGTTTTTACCAATACTCATTTTGAATTTTGATTAAAAGCTTAATACTGTTGAAACATACTGCATTAGGTTTATACTGCTTTTGGTCAATTAAAATTACATAACGTTGATGAAGTCTTTTGAGCCAGGCAAGAATACAGTCTATTCCCATCATGACGAGCACAGATACAAGAAGATATTTGTTAGCACAAGGCTAATTTTATGTATAAAACATTAAAACAAGGCTCTCAAAGTTGGGTTTACTTTTATTTGGGACACACTATATAGCTCACCTGCCCATAGCTATTGCATAATGCTTTAGAGCAAAGACGTTATCTGAGAAGACGATGACCTTGTCGTTCCGCTGCTCGTGGAACCGCACAAGAAACTGACATGCCCGGAACTTATTGGGATTCATTACATACAGCAACTGAAAACAAAATATAAAAAATATATTGGGGCTTGAGTTCTCATGAATGGAAACAGATTAAATTTGAAGTATCATAAAATCTGATACCTTGTCACAGTATCAAATGACTCCAAAGCTATAAAATAATGATCACTTAAAAGTTATTATCTTTTTTGGTCCTTCACATTTTTGTCATTTAATCCCATAACCACCACATGATTAATATATCCAATTACAGAAATCAAGTGATAATTTACCGAACTCTTCCCAGTCATAAATGCTAACATTATTTCTAAAGAACTGAGAGGCCATCGGACACCACACCTTGGCATAATTCTATCATTTGATGTCATTATTATGAAATGATTAATGGATCCAACTGAAGAGTGGTCTTTTAACCATCTTTTCTGGGTGGTGTTTCACCAAGTTTTTTGTAAGCTATGAACTATTTTACGAATGACTGGTGATTAAATCTCATGCAAAATGATCAAAATTGTATAGCACCCAAGAACATGTTCCAGTCATTCTTAAAGTCATACGTAACTTGGTAAAACACAAACCTGGTCCTAGAATTCTATGCCCAAATTAAACTAGGGGCAAATCCTTATTCTTTTTTTTTTCCTGTGGGAGGGGGGGGGGGGGGGGGGGGGGGGGGGGGGGGGGGGGGGGGGGGGGGGGGGGTTTGGGGGTCATAAGCTCAAAAAATAAATGAATGAAATCGAAGGGATTCAGTGGGCACTCACTAATCTCTTTCTAGTCCTAATTGCCAGATACTCTCTGAAGAACTCTGGAGCCATTGGACACCAGACCTCAGCACACTGCACCCTTGCAATGAATCCTTTATTCTGTAACTCCATCCAGTTAGCCTCATACAGCTTGGGTCCTATCAAGAAGTTCAGGTCTGCGATCTTATCATCCTCTCTGACTAGGGTAGCTGTTAGTCCCAGTTTACAGTGGGCCTGGACCTGGGTTAGGACTCGCCGGAACTGCTTAGCAGGGATGGTATGCACCTCTGGAATTCAACAGTGAAAATGCTTTTGGTTTAAGTCCAATTTATTTCAAATTTCATATCACAAAGTTCAATTTAACAACAACAAAAATTAAATTCTAATATACATGTAGCAAACAGATTCAGTGTTCAAAATAGGCAAAGTTTAGAAACTATGATTTCATTGTGTGAACAAAAAGTCTTGAAAAGTTACAGTCCCATCATACTACATGTATATGAATACACGACTCGTTTTTGCTTGATATTTCTTATGTTAAAAATGTACGTACCACAGATAACACCTGAAAATCTTGCTTTACAAAGATTTGCATAAAATGAGTTTGGTAGAGATTAATACCATATATACAATGAATACTTAATTATATTCCTTAAAGCTCTTCTCGGCAATCAAACCTCTCTGGCTATTATAGATACCCTGAGATTGGAACCATTTTTACTTGGTACGTTTCCAAGATCAATAGTTACTACCATTATAAACATTATAAACTCCTCTTGGAAATTGAACTTATCTGACTAACCACCTAATATTATCATACCCCATTCCTGAGATTTTGGAGCCATTTCACGAATTGATCCGTTTCCCCAAGATCAGAAGTTACTACCATTAAAATCAGTATAAACTCCTCTTGGTGATTGAACCGCTCTGGCTTACAAACTAAGATCATCTGCACTATTCCTAACAATGAAGCCTAACAATAGTTACTACCATAATAATCATTATAAACTCCTCTCTATTATTGAACCTCTCTAACTTACCATCTAATATCATCATACCCCACTCTTGTGACTGCAGCCATTTCATGACTTGATCAGCCTCCCAAGACCTCTTAGTTGTATGTGCTACCATAGAATATGTACTGATACAGATACTGCAGCCTGTAAATACAAACACATTAATACAGTAAAAGGAAAATCGTATTTATTTGAAAGAAAAAAGAAACAACAGAAAAATAAAAGAAAACAATTTATTGAAATTCTGAAGAAAAGCAACCAAAAAATAACAAAGATTTTGATATTGACATTACTTGTGAGCTGCTCTTCCATATGTTGTGTTAATAAATTCCAAAAATCTGTCCTTTTTTTTGGGGGGGGGGGATCTTGATGAGAGGCAGGATTTTCGATATATCAACAGCATATGTGCAATAATTTATATTCTTCTGATAAAATGGTACTTTATAGAATTTACATTACTAAACATATGGGAGAGCAGATCACTAGTGATGTCACAAAATAAAAATATCAACACAATCTTCCCAAAGGATTATCTTCAAACCTTAACTCATATTTCCTTTGACATTCCTTTTCTTTTCACAACTAAGTAAATTCCAGGGTTAAATGACCCTTTACACATTAATAAACAGACCACACTTTTCTTTTCACAACTAAGTAAATTCCAGGGTAAAATTACCCTTTACACATTAATAAAAAAAGACTACATGTATTCATTGCATGATTTGCTCTAATTATGTAAACCAGATGCATGTTGTGACAAGCCTGCTTGTAATATATAGCAGTTACAAAGATTGAAAAAAATACTGGCAAAGGTTCAAGTTTGTGGGAAATGAGCTTCCTCAGCTCCAGTTCCTGTTATGTAGAACAAGCTACTAATGGGTTTCAGAGCTTCAATACTTTCCTTTTAGTAACTGGCACTCATTTGGGACTGTTTTGGATCACTTTTATCTTCCATGTGCATCTCATATTATTGTTCTTGGTAGGTGGTATCAAATAAATCATTACTATTATTATTACACTGGAATTTCATTCAGAGTGCATACTAACCCATTGGTTTGTCCTTAGCATCGGATGTGAACCTACAGATCATAGAATCATCTACCGTCGACCACATTCTGAATTGAGATCTCCATTGTTCTACTGCTACACCTGATGTACATAGGACCATACAACGCTTCCTCACAGTACACGCAGCAGTTACTCCAACAAGAGTTTTACCAGCACCTGCGCATTAAAAAAAAAAAGACACCTTACACGACGAATTGTTTGCGAACATGTCAATTTCGAATTGTGCCAGAATAGGAGTAAAATCAAAACAACAAAAAGCTATAAAAAAAGCAACTTCATCCTGATCAAAATAGCATAACTTTTTTTCAATTTCGAATTGTGCCAGAATGGGAGTAAAATCAAAACAACAAAAAGCTATAAAAAAAGCAACTTCATCCTGATCAAAATAGCATAACTTTTTAACGAAAATGTCTTCTGCTTAATAACCTGGCAGGGGGATCGTTACACATATTCACTACATTTTATATGAAAATGAGATAGATCTGTAGAGTCAGGCATGAGTGAGCACACGTCAAAGACAAAATAATCACTTTTCAAAAGTATTAAGAGGCCTTTTTTGGTCAGTCAGTGGCAATTTACTCTTTAAAGTGTACTCATTCGTGCATTACTTCACGAGTCAATCTAATTTTCATACAAAATGTAGTCAATATGTGTAACAACACCCCTGCCAAGTTATTAAGCGGAAGACACTTTTGTTAAAAAGTGATGCTATTTTAATCAGGATGAAGCTGCTTTTTTCTAGCTTTTTGTTGTTTTGATTTTACTCCCATTCTGGCACAATTCGAAATTGACATGTTCGCAAACAATTTGTCGTGTTCATCCAAGCGTTAAGACATACCACAAAAAAATGGTAGCAGAAGATACGGGAGGAGTTACTCTTTCGGAATATATAAAATAATTTGGGGTTTATAAATTGGTTTTCTTTTTATTGACATTTTTCTAGGTGTAAAGTTTTTTTTGACTCACTCGGTATAGGGGAGACTGGGGTAATTATGGCCCCCTTTTTCACATTTCCTATTACTACCATTAAATGAAAAGTCCCATAATATTCTAATTATGTAAAAATACAGTCAGTCTATATACCTATGATATACAACGGAAAGTATAAACGTGTGACTTCTCATTTGCATATTAATTACCATTATGTTAATTACTTTGTGGGGCAATAATTACCCCACGGGTTGGGGTATTTATGGCTCCTTTTGTCATGACTGTATAAATTAAACGATATCATGCTAATTTGTTATGGTAATGTATAATAAATGTTGTTGGGTATTCCTAATACCCTTATCAACCACCAACAATGATTAAATCAATAACTGGTTCAGCCAAAATGATGAAATTCTACAGTCATAGCAATACAAAAATGTATGTACCTAATCATACAACTTAATGTTAACGCAGATGGGGATCTGCGCTTATACACTGTTTATGCATTGGGGGCCATAACTACCCCTAGTGACATTTTCAATTTGATCCCTCTTTACAGCTCTACTATTGGAGATATTCTGGTGGAAGTTTTTCTGTTGTGTTTGTTAGTTCCTATTGTTTCTGTTTCAATCAAAATTTCATCTTAAATGATTCTAACTAATTATATCACACCCCAAATAAAAAAGCAGACTTGCCACTTTCCAACGAACAGAATTGCGATTGCCGTACATTTCAGGCTCCCCTAAGCACAGAATTTGGAGTAAATGGCCTATTTTTCTCACATGATAGTAGGAAGAGTTAAGCTAGGCATGTGTAAAACAATAATTATCATTGTGTAATGCAACAAAAAATTAGAAGCTCTCAAAGACAAAGGGGCCATAATTACCCCAGTCTCCCCTAATCTCTTATTTTCTCTGTCTGTCATTTCTCTCTCTCTCTCTCTCTCTCTCTCTTTGCACATCTCTGCAGATCACCATGGCATCTAAATTTAGCTCTGTAGGAGACATCTGTGAAGGATTCGACTGTGAGGCGATCACTGATGTGACGTACTACGTGAAGGATAAGAAGAAGCTCTGTGATGACTGCGCTTCTAAAGATGGATGCATCAGCAAAGCAAGAAAGGGTGGGCCAAATCTTTATTGTGAGGAACATGATAAAGATATTGACTTGTATTGTAAGACACATGGCGTAGGTTTATGTTTAGTTTGCGCATCAATAGATCACCGTCAACAAGAATGCGTACAACAGGCCATAGAAAAGGCAATCATAGAAGTTAAAGCAAGTTTGAATGGATTAAAGGGAATGGCAAAGGACAAGCTGAAGTTATATCACGATCAAGCAGACAAGATTCTTCAATGCAGAACGGATACTGACGCCCATCTACAAAGCATAAAAAATGAAGTCGACTTAGCAATCCAAGAGGCGACAAAAATAAACCAAGACAGAAAACATGAAGAGGAAGCAAAAATCAATCAGGAGTTTGATGAGAAGAATAACAAACTCCAAGAGAAGATTCAAAAGATGAATGACGAGATCCAAAGGAACGATGAAGAAAGAGAGCAGCGTCTATCATTAAACAAAATCAATACAGACAAGAGACAAGAACCAATAGACAATAAACAACGCATTCTTCATACTGACATTCAGACTATCAGTGATGAGATCGAGAGAAAGATTGGTGAGTTGGAGAAATCATGTAAAGATGACACCAAAAACACAGAAAAAACAGTACATACGCTTGACAGAGTAATTGAGGAAGACAAAAGTATAGTCAAAGATGGGCATTGTGTGAACACATCAGTGACTGATGAACTAAAGAAGCCACTGGATGAGGATGGAGTTAAACATATCACTCGTACTGTGTCAGGTGTAAAGTTTGTGAAGGGTGTTGGGAGGGAGAAGTATAATGGGAGGATTGATGGGTATGATGGGGAGTGGAAGCTCATTGATACAATCAATGTCAGAGATAAAATCCAATGGCCACTCATTGTAGGATGCTTAGATGAATGTCATATAATCACAAATTGGGTATCTGATGCTGAAAATTCATACATGTTAGATAATAGACACACTCAGATAGTGCTAACGGGTAGTGATGCATCATGTGTTACGTCCTGTGCATTGCTGAATGATGACAAGGTAGTATGTGGCAAATTTCGTGAAGGTTTTACAGGAGCCAGTTTGACTGGATACATCAGTGTGTATGACAGACAGTGGAACCTGATCAATGACATCACAATACCAAGAAACACAACAATTGATACCACAATGGTGGATGTTGCTGTTGATCAGGATGGAATGATCATCTCTGCTGAGGCCGGTCAGTCTAAGATATACGTCATCAACCCAGCTGATGGTAAGATCATCAAGACAATCACGTGTAAAGAGAAGATGAAGATGCTTGGTGTGCTGTCATCAGGTCACATCATCGCTCAACCCTCACCAACAGATCAAAGATTGCTCATCATCGACAGAGAGGGTGCTCACAGGGAAATCCCCCACACTGATATAATCATCAATGCCTGTATCGATCCTGTGACAGACGACCTCTACGTCATGACATCAGATGATGAGTTCAAGACGTGTGGGATTGATCAGGTGATGAGAGGAGGTGATATGAAGAAGAGAAGAGTAGCATCATTCCCTTTATCAACCAGGCTGATAAAACCGTCTGTGCACCTTGTATGGTCTCATGTGATGATGATGTCATCAGGGAAGATAATAGCTTCTGATGGAGACCACATTCTCGTATTCCAGCAACAATTCAACCTCTAAACTAATTTGGAATGGTTTGTTAACATAAGTATACTGGGATAACTTTGTTCATGTATCATTTGGAATTTGTCCATGTGATGTCACAATGAATGTTGCTAAATGTCTTCATGGTTGTAAAAATCTTCATGTGATGTACATGTAAATGTGAACTCTTGACTCCAATTGAATTTTCAGATTGGTAATAAATTTTTAACTGTACACTAATGTTCATTGTACTATTAAGGATTGCAATAGTTTTAGCTCATAATGTTTTATATGCAGTGGTTTTATTACAGACATACATATGTAGATCAGACATATCAAGCTTTCAATCTTCAATTATGCTTCCACTTTCTAGAAAAAGCAAAGTTATTGTTGGATAATCAGCAAGAGATCAAACGATTTTATCATAAACATATTAATATTCACTAAACATACTGTATGCATGATCTATCACGTAAATAAGGAATATAGGCTACAAACGACAGAATGAGACAGACTTCATAAGTGTATATAAGATTAGTGTAGATTTCACAGCAGAGGCAAGGTACTTTCCCCTCCTCATTTAGGTACCTTCCCAAAAGTTAAAGCCGCGGCCCGCTGCGTGAACACCACACAGCGGGCTTATAGGCAGGATATTCCGTTCCCCTAGTATTCCGTTGACTTAATTATAAAGCGCCTGCTGTGTGGCGTTCACGCAGCGGGCCGCGGCTTTAACTTTTGGGAAGGTACCTTAGACATTATTTGAATACATGCCTGCCTATGGGGATGTGTGGGTAAATTACCCATCAAATATCTGGAGTCACATTATTTAGAGATGAATAATGTCTGTAAGGCATGACTTGAATAGAAACCCAACATCAATATTTTGTTTGGTGATAAAAATATAATTCCTCATATCAGCAAATCCGTCCACTCGTTGTCTGCACAGACTGTACATGTTAAAATCAGAATAATTTGGGCCTAATTAAGCCCTTTCATTTTGTTCAAAACCTGTATCCTGCCACTGATTTCTGTTTTAGTATGTAATGCCATTATATGAAGATGCATTGTTATTTTCATTGTGTAATTCTGAGTCAATATAAAAAAAAAAAAAAAAAAAAAAAAAAAAAAAAAAAAAAAAAAAAAAAAAAAAAAGGCTATAACTTGTGTCAATTCAAGGAGGCATAACTGATTCATCTAAACAGTTTCAAAATGTTGTACATGATAGGTTTGTAAAGCTTACCACAAGGCAGTACAATGACCCCTGACCTCGCTCTGCCGTTACCAAACATCTTTCTCAAGCTCTTCTCTTGATATGGTCGTAAGACGGTCGTTGGTTTCAGGTCAATGCTGCAAATAGAAGATATTTAATGTAAAAAAAAAAAAATACAGGTACATTTTTAAATTTTTTTATTCCCTTAACTTGTGTTCTTGTACATGTCCAATTGGCGGCGATAGAGGTAAAACGTATGTCAAATACAATGCTAAATGTTATTATAAGTTAAATAATTTTCGGCTCGCGCTTTGCGCTCGGCAAACATTTTCATTAGTTTCTGCATAATGTGCGAATGTATGTGAATTTTGAGTGTATTATTTTTCACTTCCATGTGTTTCCGCCCCCCCCCCCAGCGCCTCCAGTCGTGACATGAAATCGCCACGCTTGACATGTACATAATATGCTGATTATAAAAAAAATCTTAAAATAATGATGTATTATTTTTCTAAATCATAAATGAAATTAAATGACATGACATGTAAATGATATGTAATCATCAAATATAAGTATTTACTGCTTTGTCCATGTTTCCACTGAACTGCTGATGTATCATTTGTCTAAATCATAAGTAATAAGTAAATGACATGTAATGATTGATTGTAAATATTTACTGCTTTGTTCATGCTTTTGGTTAACTTGTATACTTTTATACTATACTGAATATCTGGAAATAAGGATGTAAGATATGTCTAAATTGTGTGTAAAGGTAAATGACATGTAATGATCAATTGTAAATATTTACTGCTTTGTTCATGCTTTTGCTTGACTTGTGTACCAGTATTATATGCTTATTAACTGGAAATAATGATGTATCATTTGTATAAATCATAAGTGAATATAGTAATGATCAATTGTAAATATTTACTGTTAGTCTATGCTTTCATTTAAGTTTTGTACTCTTATGCTATGGTGATTATCTTGAAATACATGTAATGATCATTATAAAGTGCACAGAGCAGTTTTAAATAATTATGCGCTACACATGTATAAGAACCAGTTTATTATTATCACTTGCATACTTGCTGATTATCTGAAAATAATGATGTATCTTTTGTCTAAATGGTGAGTAATTGTAAATGACATGCAATGATCAATTGTAAATATTTTTGCTTTGTCCATGATTTTGCTTAGCTTGTGTACTTTTATACTATGCTGATCATCTGGAAATCATTTGTCTAAATCATAATTGAAGACAAATGATATACATGTATATTGATTAATAATAATAATAATGATAATAACATCGTTTTATTTACCCAGGGTAGCCACTTCAGTTCTGACAACTGTTCTCCCAGTGGGCCCTGCATGATGTTATTATTACTCCAAGCTCCTTGTTACAAGACAACTTTACATTTTTGTAGGTACCATTTTTTAAGTCTTTGGTATGACTCGGCCGGGAATCGACCTCACGACCTCATGGTTCATGAAAGCATGAAAGGCTATATTTTTACAGGCGCTCTAACCGATTGAGCTATCATGTCCGGTAAATTGATTGATTGTAAATATTCACTGTTTTGTTCACGCTTTTGCTTAAAGTGAAACTAGTGTTCTGGTCATGACATTGAAATGTGGAAGACACTGTCTAAAAGTGATTTGGAGAGGTTGATTACACTTCACTTAAGCATTATTTTGTGCTGTGAGGTTTTGGAATCACTAAAATGATAAGAAATTAACTCATTTCAGCTTTGGGTCACATGCACTTACACAGAAATGCATGTATGGGGCAACACAAAATGTTCAGGACCCAAACATGTTAACTGTGTGGTATATTTTGGATCGTACTATGACTATTACGGCATTTGAAGAGCAATCTTTTCTTGTTGAGTTTTTTATTATTATATTCTTCCCAAATATCATGAAAATAACAGGAAAGCTCACAACAATTTTCTTCATCTTTCCCACACCTTCCCACTACACTAGATTCCCTGTAACTTGTGTTTTTGCATACTACACTGATTATCTTGGAACAATGATGTATTTATTGCATCATAATTGATTAAAATTTATCATCTAGAATTTGTTTATGATTCGATTTAACTATTTCATTCACTGCTTGTAATGAATATGAAATACAGTGTGTCCCACAAAAAATGCTAATGGCACTTTAGATGGGTATAATATTGAAATTACGAAATCATATTATTGATATCTTTACAACCGTAAACTACAAGTCGTTTTCTACAACTGGATGAAAGTTTATGTGATATGGTCCAAGAATTACAAAGATATGAGCATTTTGTCATTACACATCAGGAAACCTCTCCATCCAAGTTTGTATTGAGTAGTACTGTATGTGTCGAATAAAACAAACCCAAGTTTGATCATTAATATTTTCAAAAAGTTCTCAGTAGTAATTATTAAATTTATACCGCTGTAAAGTGCAACTCATTACCATTTTAATGATACCTCTCTCTGCTCACCAATATCACTGAACCCCATTGTTCTAAAAAATGTCTTGCAAAATTGTGAGTGGTTCACTTTCACGCTCATTGATGATCAAAGTCGGGTTTCCATTGACATGATTGAGGCACCTTTGAATAATGCATCTCAAGGAGCATGAAAGTGAGCACTCACAAGTTTGCAAGACTTTTTCAGAACAATGGGGTTCAGCAATGCGTGATAATGGTGAGCTGAGAGAGGTATCATTAGAATGGTAATGAGTTGCACTTTACAGTGATATAAATTTCATAATCACTACTGAAACATTTTTCACATTATTAATGATCAAACTTGGGTTTTCTTTTATTCGAAACATCCTGTACTACTCAATATAAACTTGGTTGGGGAGGTTTCCTGACGTGTTATGACAAAATGCTCATATCTTTGTGATTCTTGGACCATATCACATAAAATTTAATCCAGTTATAGAAAACGACTTGCATTTTACGGGTGTAAAGATTTAAATAATATAATTATGTAATTTTAATATTATACCCATCTAAACTGCCATTAGCATTTTTTGTGGGACACACTGTATACTTTGGGTTGAGACTGATGTTACTACAGAAGTGCAATTGATGAGTATATGATGTTTATTCTGAATATATTGTAGTAACATTGAAAATGTATTTTTGTTATGATATTAATACTTTGTATATTTTTGCCTTGTTTGTAGAAACCATTTCCTCCGAATACTAAGTTGGGTTCTTGTTTTGGTAAATTTTTGTTCCTTGTCCTATTGATTTACACTTAAATTTTCTAAATAAAATCCACTATCAATTTATTACAATCGTCTTCCTTTCCACCTTTTCTTTGTATGTAATGATATATTTATTATCATTATTATTATTATCATTATAGAGAGGAGATTTTTTTATTTTGTTTTTAATAAAGAAGACCAGAGATGGTTAGATTGTTGGGAAGGGGAGTGAATTAACCACAAATGTTGTGTGTGTGTGTGTGTGTGTGTGTGTGTGGGTGTGCCATACCTTAGATCAGGATTCCTTGTGTCATTCCTGAAGTCGTACTCAGCTAACAGTGGGTACTCCAATTCAATACACCTACAAAGAGAGCAAGAGGAAGAGAGAGACAATGAGTGAAATGATTATGAATGAAGTCATAATAATAATAATAACTAGCAATGTAGATTTCAAATACACCAATTTCGAATTGCGATTTCAATCACTGATCAATCTGGGTTTTTACTTCAAAATGAAATCAGCAGGCAATTATCTCCCTTATCGGATTAACTCCAGCGACCCAAATTTCTAAATGAGGTTGAAGACTAACCATCCAGACGTTTTTCTTTCTTCGTCATTAGCATGACAACGGGTTGGCACACATCCCTGCCTATGAAAGGGCGTTGTCGGAGCCGTGAAATACCGGTCCAGTCTTGAAAGGAGACAGGGACACTTCCGACGGACAAGCTTTCCGTCGTCTGCTTGTTTTTGCGCGTCGCCTTAAAGCACGCGAGCCAATGGGGATTTCGTCGTCCAGGGAATCGTCGCCCAGCGTCCAACACAAGCTCGTCGAAGAAAACAAAGGTCGCGATCCGCTAAGGGGACCCGGCCTCTGTCGACCCCCCGATCGGCGGCGCCGGCCGCGCTCCGTGGAAAATGCAGACCCTGCCCGCGCGAACGGCGATCCTACAGCGTGCGGGGCAATGGGGAGCGCGGATGCAGCACGGACGGCTCATAGCGTAATAATTATGTGATAGCGATACTTATTATTTAGAATGTACTTATCCCATAGTGGCTCATAACGCTTTACTGTACTGTATAAGCCAATATTTTTGCGTCCAGATATTTTCGCGATTTTGGACTAGTTGGGGAAATTCGCGAGAGCAAAATTTCGCGATTTTGGTGATGATTTCATTACTATAAATAGCCTTGTATTGAAGTGGAAATTTTCGCGAAGACTAACTCGCGAAATTTGTGAAAATAAAGTCACCGCGAAAATAACCACTTATACAGTATATTATTACACCGTTCACTGGATTTAACTCCATACTTTTATCATACTCAGCCAATAACAGGTATTTTAACTCAATACATCTACAGAGAGAGAAGCACATAGAGGCAGAGATTGCTACAGAAAGAGTATAAAAAAAATATAGCATGGTAGTGCAAGAAAAAGAGAAATGAGAAAATGACATTGAAAGACAGACATTGAGATACAATGCAGAGCAAAAATGAAGGAAGGAGGTGTAAAATTATGTTTTTAATGAAATTTGAAATTTGGTGGAATGTTGTACATGTGTACACAAAGAGTTTGGCATTGATTCTTGGGCATGCACACATTAAGTTCATTTAAATAAAATCAAAACAGGAAAGGTAAAAAAAAGTATCCAAGTAGGCACAAGCAATGCATTCCAAATTGTATATGAAACTATTCAGTTTTACAGAGTTACACAAAATTATTCAAGGGACAATCTTGGATTATTTTTTAAATTACATCATTAAATGTTTCAGAGTCTGTAGGCATTCAGAGTTATTTTTTAACTGATTTGACTGATCTCATCTCTTAGGCAGGCGACTAACCTCTTCTGCAGGTTTTCAATCTCATCTTGGATGACCTCAAAGGATACAGCAGTGAGATCATCTCCATCTTCATCCTCCTTATCAATCTTATCGTAGAAGTCAAAAATATCTGTTGGTATCTTCTCTCCTCCATCATCCTCTCCCTCCTTCCCTGTATCAGCAGAATCTGCTCCTTCTGGATTGGGTTGGCCTTTAGAGTTAGGCGCATTCAACTGGGAAAAGAAACAATACCAGTATTATTTTGACATCATTGTTATTATCATGATCACCATTTCATCATCCTTTCTCCCCCATCTCTATACAAGACCGCATCCGCCTTAGAATTGGCTCCTTCTGAATTGTATTCGCCATTAGAATTAATGTATGTGCATTCGAATGACAGATAAATATCCCCATTATCATTAGCAGTAAAAATGATATAATAATCAGCATAATAACTGTTATCAATGTCATCAAAAACATCATAAACATCATTCTCCTCATCCTCATCAACATCATCACTGTCATCATCATCATCAACAACATCACCATCATAGTCATTAACACGACCATCCTTATCATCATCATCATCATCATCATCATCACCATCACTATCATCATCATCTTCATACATCATCATAATCATCAACACCATCATAAACATTATCATCATTATCACCATGATCAACACTATCATCATAATCATCATCATCATCCTCCTTATCATCATCATCACTACGGTACCATCATCATCAACATCTACATCATTATCGCAATCATCACAATCAATATAACGATCATCATGAACACCCTCTTCATCATCATCATCATCATCATCAACATTACCATCAACATCGTCACCACCATAATCATCATCATCATTGTCACCGACTTCATCAGTGTCATCATCACCATCATCAGTGTCATTATCACCATCATCATCATCATCGTTGTCATCATCATCATCATCATCATTGTCTTACCTTGAGAACTGACGAGCCGCCTGCTGCCCTCTGTGATACCAGAAAGCCATCTTCATTTTCTTCTTCATTCACATCTGACCTCAGACGACATTGCTGAACAACAGAATCCTTCAAGAGTCTTTGTAATACATCCTATCATCACACACAAAACAGAGTCAATTAGTAGCACCTTGAATCAAGGCAATTAATAGTTTGAGATCAATTGGTTTGCAATCATATGAATGACAACTCATTATAGACAAGACCATCATTTCTCTACTTCAAATTTGAAATTGATTAAATTAAATTAATTTAATTATCAACAGGAAACAACAACAGGAAGCATTAAAATTACAGGGTTTAAAAAAAGAGAAAATATTTTAAGAAAACAAACAGACATCACATGCTAAAGCAGCCAAATATGAACATACAATGTATATCTCATGAGCAGTCATCCCCAAAAATGTTTAATGTTACCAATATCAAACATATAGATTATGTATACTAACAGAATCATCAGACATTGAATGCTTTTACCTTTATACATGACTTATAATCTGAACAAAAGGAGTTGCAGCATTTATAGCATTGGAAATATCCACTTATATATTTGTAAGTAATAGTCATCTCGGGCAGTTGGCAAACAAGCATTCTACTTACGGGAAATGGACTCTCTACAAAGTATCTATTGTGTTTCAGAACCAGCTTCACTTTACCATAGCTCAGGGTACACAGCTAGAAATAAACCACAAGGAATAAATAATTTCAGTTAATAATAATAACAATAATTAGCTATAACCTGCATTTCATAACTGATAGCAATACCAATTCGATATTCTAGAGATAACTTTAATTATAAATGACAAGTAACATACAGAATACATCAGATAAATGGAAAATATCAATACAGTGCAAATATTATGGGCAGCAAGACACATTTTATTGTTCAAGGCATATGGATAATACATGTGATAGAAAAAATAAATTGATATGGAAATTCTACAATTCCTTGTTACTTTGATATTGAACAATTTCAAGGGAAGAAATTTTGCTAGAGACTTATTAGAACTGAATGTGAAGCTTTCGAACTTTCAATACTAGGTCAATAGTTTGTATTGACATACATGTAGTACTTATGAATGGGGAAAAAGGACCAAAAAGAGAAAAAGTCGCTACAATTTAGAGCTTTACCTTAATGAATTCAACAATACCATTAGGAATAGTAGTCTTGCTTAGTCTTCTCAAGTATTCAATGATATCACTGGTTTGTAAACCTACGGACACAGCAGCATACAAGGAATATGCAGTCAATCTGTAAAGAAGCAAAATGTAAAATGCATAAATATTGACTGGCCTTGAGGGAGATACCACATATATTTCCCAAACTAGTTTCATATTATCCTGAGTCGAAACAGATATGGGTCTTGCTTAGTCGTCTCAAGTATTCCATGATATCACTGGCTTGTAGACACAGCAGTATAAAATGATTATGCCGTCAACCTTTAAGGAAGCAAAACAACATAATGCATAATAATAATATAAATTGTTTTACTTTCATGAAACTATCCCGTGTACTAGTGTAATCAATGTCTTATTAATGCTATTACTTTCATGAAACGATCCCGTGTACTAATGTAATAAATGTCTTATTAATGCTATTACTTTCATGAAACTATCCCGTGTACTAGTGTAATCAATGTCTTATTAATGCTATTACTTTCATGAAACTATCGTGTACTAATAGTAGATAATTGCTTTATATGCTATTACTTTCATGAAACTATCCCGTGTAAGACTAGTGTAATCAATGTCTTAATGCATATGCTATTACTTTCATGAAACTATCCCGTGTAACTAATTGTTAGATCAATGTCTATTATTAATGCCTATTACTATTTCATGAAACTATCCCTGTGTACTAGTGTAATCAATGTTTTATTAATGCTATTATTCATGAAACTATCGTGTACCTAGTGTAATCAATGTCTTAAATAATCTATTACTTCATGAAACTATCCCAGTGTACTAGTGTAATCAATGTCTTATTTAATGGCTATTACTTTCATGAAAACTATCCCGTGTACTAGTGTAAGTGCAATGTCTTAATAATGCTATTACTTTCATGAAACTATCCCGTGTACTAATGATAATCAATGTTCTTATTAATGCTATTACTTTCATGGAAACTATCCGTGTACTAGTGTAAAATCAATGTCTTATTAATGGTATTACTTTCATGAAACTATCCCGTGTACTAGCGTAATCAATGTCTTATTAAATGCTATTACTTTCATGAAACTATCCCGTGTACTAGTGTAATCAATGTCTTAATAATGCTATTACTTTCATGAAACTAATCCGTGTATAATGTAATCAATGTCTTATTAATGCTATTACTTTCAGATGAAACTATCCCCGTGTACTAGTGTAAATCAATGTCTTATTAATGCGTATTACTTTCATGAAACTATCTCCGTGTACTAGCGTAATCAATGTCTTATTAATTGCTATTACTTTCATGAAACTATCCCGGTGTACTAATGTAATCAATACTCTTATCATGCTATTACTTTCATGAATTTATCCATGTACTAGTGTAATCAATGTCTTAATAATGCTATTACTTTTTCATGAAACTATCCGCGTGTACTAATGTAATCAATGTCTTAATAATGCTATTACTTTCATGAAACTATCCCCGTGTACTAGTGTTAATCAATGTTTTATTAATGCTGATACTTTCATGAAACTATCCGTGTACTAGATGTAGATCAATGTCTTAATAAATCGCTAATTACTTTCATGAAACTATCCAGTGTACTAGTGTAATCAATGTCTTATTAATGCTATTAACTTTCATGAAACTATCCCGGTGTACTAGTGTAATCAATGTCTTAATAATGCTATTACTTTCATGAAACTATCCGCCGTGTACTAATGTAGATCAATGTCTTTATTAATGCTATTACTTTTCATGAAACTATCCCGTGTAACTAAGTGTAATCAATGTCTTATAATGCTATGTACTTTCATGAAACTATCGCCGTGTACTAGCGTAATCAATGTCTTATTAATGCTATTACTTTTCATGAAACTATACTCCGTGTACTAGTGTAAATCAATGTCTTAATAATGCTATTATCTTTCAATAGAATCTATCCCGTGTACTAATGTAATCAATGTCTTATTAAGCTATTACTTTCATGAACTTTCCCGTGTACTAGTGTAAAATCAATGTCTTATTAATGCTAATTAAATTTTCATAGAAACGTTTATCCGAGTGTACTAGCGTATTCAATGTCTTATTAATGCTATTACTTTCATGAACTATCCGTGTACTAGTGTAATCAATGTCTTATAATGCTATTACTTTCATGAAACTATCTCGTGTACTAGTGGTAATCTATTGCTTATTAATGCTATTACTTTCATGAAACTATCCCGTGTACTAAGTCTAAAATCAATGTCTTAATAATGCTACGCACACCTTTAATTGATCCACCTGTCAATCTCTTTCCACAGGACCATTAAATTCACTCTGATTTTTCCCACCTGAAGGCAACTTCCTCGACGTCCCGAAGAAGGAGACGAACAAGCATCACGCACTACTCTACTACACCAAACCCCACAGATACCCACCAGTACCTCTACCCACTCTTCTAGCTGCCATCCCCGTCACTGCAAAATCAGCATCCCTTATAGTCAAGCCCTCAGACTCCGCCGATCTGCTCTGGACGATTCTGATTTTTTCTTCCCATGTTAGGAACCTAAGAATCATCTTGTGACCAGAGGACATAAGTGCTGAGCAGTCCAACAAGTCCATTAACAAAGTTTGTTCTCTGCCTAAGATCTGATGTTCTCAGAAAGAAGAAAGCTGACCACCAGGACACCACGGACAGATTACCCCTTGTGACTACCTTCCACCCAATTTACCTCCTCTCCGCACCATACCTTCATGCTAATCACCATATTCTCCACTTCTGATCGTCTCCTACAGGCCGTTCCTGACACTCCCATCGTGGCATTCCGACGCCCCTGCAACCTCAAGGATCTCATCGTTCGTGCTGAAGTCCCCTCCCTTTTGACGACTTCTTTCTCCCATTCAGCATGGCACACTTCAATGTACAGGCAACAGATGCATCATTTGCAATATACATCATCCACGAAGGCAGATAACTTCAGAGTACCTCCACTAGCAGATCTCATGCACATCGCAAGGGGAAATCACCTGCACCACTTCTAATGTTATATATATCTTATGCACTTGCAGAGTTTGTAAGATGCAGTATGTAGGTGAAACCAAGACCACTCTCAAAATCCGCTTCTATGGCACAAGAATCCACCTGGTCACCACCACCCAAGCTTGACACGCGCAGTTGGGAACCATTTCAACGCTTCTAACCACTCCATCTCTGACATGTTCTCTAACGCAGGGCATTGAATTTTTAGGTAACCGTCCTGATTCTGTCGCGTTTCAGGCAGAGAGAAGTTCTGGATGAAGATGTCTTCGCACCCGCATTCAACCTCAACGGTCTCAAACATTCAGGAGGGTAATGACTAACGCTCTTTTTTCTCACATTTCTTTCTTGATAATCTGTTTTTTTCCCTCCCTCCTTTTTAGCTTAGTGGTAGTTTATTTGCAGGGTGTTGTTTATTTGACTAATACATTTCTGTTTTCTTATCAATTCTTCTTTCTCTTTTTCTCCTTCACAGGTTTGGCTCACAGCTCTTCTTTTTGTTTTTTGTTTGTTTTCATGTTTCCCGTTGTATCTTTTAACCTGTTTTACCTTATTTATTTATTCCCGCCCGCCCTACTTCCGTCTTGTAGGTCCTATAATACACAGGGTCTCTAAGGTGTTTTTTGTTTCCCTATTGGCCCCTTTTTCTCTTTTCCTTTCATTCTTTCAAGCCGCATTAGCCTCCATCTAATCCCTTCTTTGTTTACCTCTCCTCCTCTCCCAGCTTATCATCTCCCTTTTGTTCCAGTTTGCTGTTGAATCACGACCTTCTTGCTTTTTGTTGGCTGGCTTCTCCACCCTTTTACATCCCCTCTTTTTGTTCTCTCCCTCTTGGCTTGCCCATCTTAGGTGTAGCTTTCTCTGTCTTTCTCTAATATTCCTGTTCCTACTTTGTCTGTGTCCATTTGTTCTGACGAAGATTCTGCTAGGACGAAAGAGCTCAGCTCCTTTTGGACTTCATCTTAATAATGCTATTCTTCTCATGAAACTATTTGCAAAAATTGTTGCGGCTCTAAGCGCGGCCAAAAATTAATCGGCGCGAGAAAAAACAGCGAATACAGTATTGGTATTCATGAATGTTCTCTGGTCTACTACTGGTTCTGAATATAGCTAATAGACTTATCTTGTATTGTCATGTATGTTCTCGTGGTCTACATAACGGCTGATATAGCCTAATAGACTTACTTGTATTGCATGAATGTTCTTCTGGTCTACATACAGGTTCTGTATAGCTGAAATAGAGCTTATCTGTATTCATGAATGTTCTCTGGTTACATACTTGGTGTCTGATATAGCTAATAGACTTACTTGTATTCATAAATGTTCTCTGGTCTACATACAGGTCTGATATAGCTAATAGACTTACTTGTTATTCATGAATGTTCTCGAGGTCTACAATACAGGTCTGAATTATAGTTAGATAGACTTACTTGTATTCATGAATGTTCTCCGGTACATACAGGTTCTGATATAGTAATAGACTTACTTGATTCATGGAAGTGTTCTCGTGTCCTACATACAGGTTCTGATATGTAAGTAGCCTTAGACTTGGTATTCATGAAATGTTCTCGTTGGTCTACATAGCGGTTTCTTGATTATGAGCTATAGACTTACTGTGGTTTGCATGAATGTTCCTCTGGTCTACATACTGGTTCTGATTAAGGCTAATAGACTTTACTTGTGATTCATGAAGTGTTCTCGTTGGTCTATACATACAAGGTCCATGATTATAGCTATAGACTTACTTGTATTGCATGAATGTTTCTCAGGTCTACATACAGTCCTGATATAGTTAATAGACTTCTCTTGTATTCAGTGAATGTTGTCCATGGTCTACAGTACTGGTTCTGATATAGCTAATTAGACTATACTGTATTCAATGAATGTTCTCGGTCTAGCATACAGGTTCTGATATAGCTCAATAGACCTACTTGTATTGCATGAATGTTCTCAGGTCTACATACAGGTCCTGATATAGGCTAAATAGACTTACTTGTATTCATGATATGTTCTCAGGTCTACATACAGGTCACTGAGTAAGGTTAATAGAACTTACTTGTATTCATGAATGTTCTCTGGTCTACATACTGGTTCTGATATACGCTAAATAGACTGTATCTTTATTGCATAAATGTTCTCTTGGTCTACATACTGGGTTCTGATGATAGCTAATAGACTTCACTTGTATTCATGAATGTTCTCCAGGTCTACATACAGGTCTGAATATAGTTTAATAGACTCTACTTGTAATCATAAATGTTCTCTGGTCTACATTACTGGTTCTGATATAGCGTAATAGACTTAACTTGTATTCATGAATGTTCTCTGGTTACATACTGGTTCTGTATAGCTAATAGACTTACTTGTAATTCATCGTAATAGTTCTGGTCTACATCTAGGTCTGAAATGCATAGACTACTGACAGAGTTTTTCTCGTGGTGATACGGTCCGAAAGCTATATAGATTACTTGTATTGCATGAAGTGTTCTTGCTGGTCTACATACAGGTCCTGATATAGCTGACATTAGACTTACTTGTAATTCAATGATGTTTCTCTGGGTCTAATACAGGGTCCTGATATAGTTAATAGACTTACTTGGTATTCATAAATGTTCCTCTGGTCTACATAGCTGGTCCTGATATAGCTAATGAGACTTACTTGTATTCATAAAGTTCTCTGGCCATCTGGTTCTGATATGCTAATAGACTACGTATAGAAGTTCCTCGTGTCACATCAGTCTATGACTTACTGTATTCATGACTGTTGTCTGGTCTTACCAAACTGGTTCTCGATATAGCTAATAGAGCTTAATTGAATTTCATGAATGTTCTTGGTCTACAACAGGTTCTGATATAGACTGTACCTGTGATTCATGAACTGTGTCTCCTGTATACAAACTGGTTCGATATAGACTTACTTGTATTCATGAATGTTCTCTGGTCTACAATACAGGTTCTGATATAGGACTAATAGACTTACTTGTATTCATGAATGTTCTCTGGTTCTACAGTCAGGTTTGGTTATAGCTAATAGAACTTACTTGTTTCCATGAATGTTCTCTGGTCTACATAGTGGTCGCTGAGATATATGTTAATAGACTTACTTTTTATTCATGAAATGTTCTCTGGTCTAACATGTGGGTCTGATATAGCTTAATTAGACTTACTTGTATTCAGAATGTTCTCTGGTCTACATACAGGTTCTGTATAGCTAATAGATTACTTGTAATTCCATGAATGTTCTCTGGTCTACATAGTTGGTCCTGATATAAGCTAAATAGACTTTACTTGTTAATTCATGAATGTTCTCTGGTCTACATACAGGTCCTTGAATAGCTAATAGACTTACTTGTATTTATAATGTTCTCTGGTCTACATAGTGGTCCTGATTAGCTAATTAGAACTTACTTGTATTACATGAATGTTCTCTGGTCTACATACAGGTTCCTGAGATTGCAATAAGGAAGTCATGGGCGTGTTTGTAGACTGGTGAGGAAGACTCTAAAGAAAAGATGTGTCCATCAGGGGCCCTGTAGAAGAAAATAAAATGATAATTAAAATTTGATTTATTTTCAAAAGTGTGATCAAACAACTTCATTTGTTAAAAAAAAAGGATTTACATAATTTGTAATAATTTGTCTATTAGCTTTCATATGTTGACAGACTAATCCCATTGAACAGCACATAATTTTGAAATTTAAAACTTAAATATGTCTTGTAAATAGAAAAATTATTGTAAACTGGTATTTACAAAAATCTAGGTATACCAGAATGGATCCCAAAACAAAGAAGAAATGATCCTTTGTTATTGATTAGTTTACCTTCACTTGAATAAACAATGAAATAAGTAACTCTTTGGAGCGACCTCATTTGTTATGATTTTTTTTAGATAGTTTTTTCAAACAAGAGTTTTTAAGGTTTGAAAAGTAGAGCTAAATCGCTTGAGCTTTGTACTTCCTTTAATATGAATTTTAAACAGAGTGAAACTGACTGAAATATGATATGAAAAAAAATGAAGCAAAGAAAATGGGAATTCCATCGTGATCAAACCCAGAAGTGGTTGTGGTCTAGTGGTCTCACCCTCGACTGTCAATTCAAAGACCGCGGGTTCGATTCCCCCATCGGCCATAAGTCCCCTTAAGCAAGGCAATTTATCTACATGCATGACCAGCCACCCGAGGTGATAAAAATGGGTACTCGTAAGGATTGCAAATGCTATGTGGTTTGCTTTAGCATGTGTGCGCGCTAACAGGCACCCATCTGGAATACTCCTCAAGGAGTGGAGATTGTGGCAGTTGTAAAGCTGCGGATCGAAAAAATGAATCCAATGACGCAGGGGTAACAAATATTGTAAGCGACTTTGGTCTTAACAGGTAAAGTGCGTATAAGAAAAAATCGTATTATTATATTATTGTATTTTAGAAGCCTCCGAGGTGCTCTAAACTGGACTAAGCGGGCAAGCACTTATCTTTATTTCCGTTCCAGAGAAACCCTTAGCTTTCGATGCTTGAAGTGATCAGAAGCTATAGAACCTTGAGATTCTTTCATATATAACATAGCAAGTTTTGGACAGGGTTTAGAATACTCACCTATCCACAAGGGGTCCTTGAACTGTGGTTCCTTCTTGAAGTTCCATCTGACTAATCCGGTAATCTTGGCACCAAATCTCATCTTCATCCATCTTCCTGCTCCTCTACTTGACGACTTGCATTCCTTGGGTATGGTAGGGTGGCTAGGAGGAGAGAAATACAGAAAAGTTAATGAGGAGATAAGAGAGAGAGGTACATATTCTTGGGTACATAGTTTGGACAAGAAGGAGAGTAAGGTTTGTGGGAAAGAGAGGAAGAGAGCTAAGAGAGGGAGAAAGAGAGAGAGAGGGAGAGTGAGAGGTGACGTCTTAAGAAGCTAAAATAAGGATGAAGAGAATATTTTATGTAATTTAGTTATGTATGGATGAAGAAGAACAGAATGGAATGAAAAAGGAATCTTCATTCTTTTATGTACTTCAAAGGCATGATGATGATGATGTTTGATTATGAGGATGAGGATGGAGATAAGAAAGGATGAATGAGTATCGTCCAATGAATGATGAGATGATGTTATGAATTATGAGGATGAGGTAATGGAGATAAGAAGGATGATGAGTAATGTCAATGATGATTGATGATATGTTTATGATTATGTAGGATGAGGATGGAAGATAAGAAGGAGATGAGTATGTCCAATGATGATGATGAATGATGAACTTTGCAGATGACAAAAGGTAAACGATGTGGATTATAATGATGGTGGTGGTAATGCGGTGGATGTGATGTCCCATGGTGTTGATGATGTTGTTGGTAATAATAATGATCATGATCTTGATGACTGAGGAGGATGACAATAAGGATGATTGAGGGAGGGAGAGGTTTGTGTTCTACTGAATAATATTAAAATCTATGACATCAAGATGGTATTGATCCAATTAGAATCACAGGTTCATTGCCTGGTTGTCCCAATCGATTTAGATTTCATAATATAAGACCATTCATATTTTTCTGATTATTTGTCTACATTTTCCACAAAATGTATTTTTTTGTGGGTTCTCTTTCAGCTCATGTGAAAGCATCTTGCTTTCATTCTGCCTTGACCTGTAAAACTTTTGAACTGGGTGCTGAATTGTTGTTGTTGTTTTTTAGTTTTTTTACTGTCTGTCATTTATAGCAGGAATATTTACGCCATAAATCAGTTGCAGGGGTTTTAAGAAGAAAAGAAAGAAGATAAATAGATTGCTTAATAAATAAAGTAGAGGCATACTTCCAGTATGGATACATACCAATCACCTCCGTTTTGACTTGTGACTCATCATTCCTCAAAAAGTCAGGGGACTCTGTTTCTGGCCTTCTTCGATTTCTTGGAATCTGAAAGAAAAAAAAGCAAAAACATCTAGAATCTATAAATCTTCTAAAATGAATGATTTGTTCTTTGTGGCTACGTGGATGAAGAAAAACAACCATTGTCTTAATTTCTATGAATAATTGCAATAACAAATGTGTTTAAAAGTATTGAGTATAGATTGCACGTATACACACGTAGAAAAGTTACAAGGTTCGCTTTTACAGAGATGAAGAACAATGCATTTTGATTGTTGGGCCGCTGTGATTAGCTACGGAGCTATCGCGAGGGAGCTCCGCTGCCTGGTTGCGATGACTGAAGTGCGTTGACCGTAACTGAAGCAACGCATTAGCTGTTCCCGATAGAAGACCGCTTTGTCGTGCGCGGCTGTCAATTATAAACCACAGTGGACGCCATTTCGCAGAAAAAACTGCAAGATTCGACTTAAAAAAGTTAAGCGTAGAACACCTTTTCAATATTTTTTTAGAATACAGAAGAGAAATACAAAAAGGAACTCAAGACGAATCCACTGTCGGACTACTACGCCAAACATTTGAAAACGTATAAAAGAAAATGAGGACTTAACCTAAAAAAATAATGACAATCTAAATTTTATCGTGACTAATTGTTTTCATCATGGAAGGCACAATGGTAGTGTATTTCATATGCTAAAATGTGATCATTCGAGCGTCGTGCATAAATTATTAATTATGGAGTAAACATTTCTACGGATACATGTCACATATCAAATAATTAATATTTCAAATCATAGAATAAATAATGCAGTTAAATTTTGTTGCCTGGCTGGTACGGATAAAACATGATAAAGCGATTCGATATCCTGTGACTCCACTGCTTCTGCATTAGTAAAAAATCTATACGCAGTGATCAGGAGTTACAAATAATCCTTCTTCTTTGTCACCAGATGCTTACGATGAAATTACAACTAAATATGAGTTCCGATATGATGTTAGAAAGGGAAAACTAACATAAGTCACTTAAGATCTACACTTATGCAAGGTCAATTCATATTGAACCCTTGCACTGGGAATTACCTTACTGCATGCAGTTTTCTTCCAATGAAAGTCAATGCAGAAAAGTTGTATTGAGCAGTCCAAGGCCAAGTCAAGGTGGCCTATCAAAAAGGGTCTAAAAATTTCTACTAAACAAAATTAAAAATGTCTAATTGCCGTAATGGAAGAATTATATATTGCAATGAGACTAAGTTAGGATCTAACTTTTGTTAGCTTGATATAAGGTCTAGACACTCATATGTAGCGCAGATCAAATATCTACAGAAGTATATATTGACCTCGTATTGAATAAGGTAACTTTTCGTGTAGGAAAAAATGTAGACCCAGAATATTAGGTTATGAGCTAGAATTTAGGACAATACGCTATAATTTTTGATAACTTATTAACAGACTATATTACTATAAGTTAGAGGGGAAAATTTATACTATATGAAAGAATAGAAAAATAAAGAGAACTCACCGCTGGTCCTGGTGCGTGTCACGTTACGTGTAAAAGCGCCTCCATGCGTGTACTGGTGTG
>CALNVZ010000641.1:36921453-36980976 GCA_940671915.1 Paracentrotus lividus | reverse complement strand
CTTCTTCACACCTTTTACATCCCCCTTTTTGTTCTCTCCCTCTTGGCTTGCCACTTAGGTGTAGCTTTTCTCTGTCTTTCTCTATATTCCTGTTCCCTACTTTTCTGTGTCATTTTGTCTCTGACGAAGATTCTGCTAGGATCGAAAGCTCAGGCTCCTTTTGACTTCATCTTAATAATGCTATTACTTTCATGAAACTATTTGCAAAAATTGTTTGCGGCCTCTAAGCGCCAAAAATTAATCGCGCGAAAATAACAGCGAATACAGTACTTGTATTCATGAATGTTCTCTGGTCTACATACTGGTTCTGATATAGCTAATAGACTTACTTGTATTCATGTATGTTCTCTGGTCTACATACAGGTCCTGATATAGCTAATAGACTTACTTGTATTCATGAATGTTCTCTGGTCTACATACAGGTTCTGATATAGCTAATAGACTTACCTGTATTCATGAATGTTCTCTGGTCTACATACTGGTTCTGATATAGCTAATAGACTTACTTGTATTCATAAATGTTCTCTGGTCTACATACAGGTCCTGATATAGCTAATAGACTTACTTGTATTCATGAATGTTCTCAGGTCTACATACAGGTCATGAATATAGTTAATAGACTTACTTTGTATTCATGAATGTTCTCCGGTTAACGATACAGGTTCTGATAATAGTAATAGACTTACTTGTATTCATGAATGTTTCTCTGTCTACATACTGGGTTCTGATATAGCTAATAGCCTTACTTGTATTCATGATGTTCTCTGTGTCTACATACAGGTTCTGATTATAGCTATAGAGACTTACTTGTTTCATGAATGTTCTCTGGTCTACATACTGGTTCTGATATAAGCTAATAGACTTTACTTGTATTCATGAATGTTCTCGTTGGTCTACATACAGTCCATGATATAAGCTAATAGACTTACTTGTATTCATGAATGTTTCTCAGGTCTACATAGCAGGTCCTGATATAGTTAATAGACTTACTTTGTATTCATGATGTTCTCTGGTCTACATACTGGTTCTGATATAGCTAATTAGACTTACTTGTATTCAATGAATGTTCTCTGGTCTACATACAGGTTCTGATATAGCTATAGACTTACTTGTATTCATGAATGTTCTCAGGTCTACATACAGGTCCTGATATAGCTAATAGACTTACTTGTATTCATGAATGTTCTCAGGTCTACATAACAGGTCCTGATATAGTTAATAGACTTACTTGATTCATGAATGTTCTCTGGTCTACATACTGGTTCTGATATAGCTAATAGACTTACTTGTATTCATAAATGTTCTCTGGTCTACATACTGAGTCGTCTGATATAGCTAATAGACTTACTTGTATTCATGAATGTTCTCAGGTCTACATACAGGTCCTGATATGTTAATAGACTTACTTGTATTCATAAATGTTCTCTGGTCTACATACTGGTTCTGATATAGCTAATAGACTTACTTGTATTCATGAATGTTCTCTGGTCTACATACTGGTTCTGATATAGCTAATAGACTTACTTGTATTCATGAATTTGTTCTCTGGTCTACATACAGGTTCTGATATAGCTATATAGATTACTTGTATTCATGAATGTTCTCTGGTCTACATACGGTCTGATATAGCTAATAGACTTACTTGTATTCATGAATGTTTCTCTGGTCTACATACAGGTCCTGATATAGTTAATAGACTTACTTGTATTCATGAATGTTCTCTGGTCTACATAGCAGGTTCTGATATAGCTAATAGACTTACTTGTATTCATAAATGTTCTCTGGTCTACATACTGGTTCTGATATAGCTAATAGACTTATTGTATTCATGAATGTTCCTCGTGTCTACATACAGGTCCTGTATAGACTTACTGTATTCATGAACTGTTCTCTGGTCTACAAATGGTTCTGATATAGCTAATAGACTTAATTGAATTCATGAATGTTCTCTGGTCTACATACAGGTTTTGATATAGACTTACCTGTATTCATGACTGTTCTGTGGTCTAACAAACTGGTTTCTGATATAGACTTACTTGTATTCCATGAATGTTCTCTGGTCTACATACAGGTTCTGTTATAGCTAATAGACTTACTTGTATTCATGAATGTTCTCTGGTCTACATAGTGGTCCTGATATAGTTAATAGACTTACTTGTATTCATAAATGTTCTCTGGTCTACATAGTGGTTCTGATATAGCTAATAGACTTACTTGTATTCATGAATGTTCTCTGGTCTACATACAGGTTCTGTTATAGCTAATAGACTTACTTGTATTCATGAATGTTCTCTGGTCTACATAGTGGTCCTGATATAGCTAATAGACTTTACTTGTATTCATGAATGTTCTCTGGTCTACATACAGGTCCTGATATAGCTAATAGACTTACTTGTATTTATGAATGTTCTCTGGTCTACATAGTGGTCCTGATATAGCTAATAGACTTACTTGTATTCATGAATGTTCTCTGGTCTACATACAGGTTCTGAGATTGCAATAAGGAAGTCATGGGCGTGTTTGTAGACTGGTGAGAAGGACTCTAGAAAGATGTGTCCATCAGGGGCCTGTTAGTAAGAAAATAAAATGATAATTATAAATTTGATTTATTTTCAAAAGTGTGATCAAAACTTCATTTGTTAAAAAAAAAGGATTTACATAATTTGTAATAATTTGTCTATTAGCTTCATATGTTGACAGACTAATCCATTGAACAGACATAATTTTGAAATTTAAAACTTAAATATGTCTGTAAATAGAAAAATTATTGTAAACTGGTATTTACAAAATCTAGTAATACCAGAATGGATCCCAAAACAAAGAGAAATGATCCTTTGTTATTGATTAGTTACCCACTTGAATAAACATGAAATAAGTAACTCTTTGGAGCGACTCATTTGTTATGATTTTTTTAGATAGTTTTTCAAACAAGAGTTTTTAAGGTTTGAAAGTAGAGCTAAATCGCTTGAGGCTTTTGTGTATTTCCTTTAATATGAATTTTAAAACAGAGTGAAACTGACTGAAATATGATATGAAAAAAATGAGCAAAGAAAATGGGATTCCATCGTGATTCAAACCCCAGAAGTGTTGTGGTCTAGTGGTCTCACCACTCGACTGTCAATTCAAAGACCGCGGGTTCGATTCCCCCATCGGCACATAAGTCCCTTGAGCAAGGCAATTTATCTACATGCATGACCCCACCCGAGGTGATAAAAATGGGTACCCAGTAGGATTGCAAATGCTATGTGGTTTGCTTTAGCATGTGTGCGCCTAACAGGCAACCAGCTGGAATACTCCTCAAGGAGTGGAGATTGTGCATTGTAAAGTGCGGGATCGAAAAATGAATCCAATGACCAGGGTAACAATATATTGTAAGCACTTTGGTCTTAACAGGTAAAGTGCGTATAAGAAAACGGTATTATTATAATTATTATTATTAAGACCTCCTGACAGGTGCTCTACTGACTAAGCTAGGGCAAGCCCTTATCTTTATTTCCGTTCCAGAGAAACCCTTAGCTTTCGATGCTTGAGTGATCAGAAGCTATAGAACCTTGAGATTCTTTCATATATAACATAGCAAGTTTTGGACAGGGTTTAGAATACTCACCAACCACAGGGGTCTTGAACTGTGGTCCTTCTTGAGTTCCATCTGACTCCGGTAATCCTTGGCACCAAACTCATCTTCATCCCCATCCTCCTGCTCCTCTACTTGACGACTTGCATTCTTGGGTATGTAGGTGGCTAGGAGGAGAGAAATACAGAAAAGTTTTATGAGGAAGATAAGAGAGAGAGGTAATATTCTTGGGTACATAGTTGGACAAGAGGAGAGTAAGGTTTTGTGGGAAAGAGAGGAAGAGAGCTAGAGAGGGAGAAAGAGAGAGAGAGGGAGAGTGAGAGGTGACGTTCTTAGAAGCTAAAATAAGGGATGAAAGAGAATATTTTACTGTAATTTAGTTATGTACTGGATCAAGAAGAACAGACTGGGATGAAAAAGAATCTTCATTCTTTTATGTACTCTCAAAGGCATGATGATGATGATGTTATGATTATGAGGATGAGGATGGAGATAAGAAGGATGATGAGTATGTCCAATGATGATGATGATGATGTTATGATTATGAGGATGAGGATGGAGATAAGAAGGATGATGAGTATGTCCAATGATGATGATGATGATGTTATGATTATGAGGATGAGGATGAAGATAAGAAGGATGATGAGTATGTCCAATGATGATGATGATGATGACTTTGCAGATGACAAAGGTAACGATGTGGATTATAATGATGGTGGTGGTAATGCGGTGGATGGTGATGGTCATGGTGTTGATGATGTTGTTGGTAATAATAATGATCATGATCTTGATGACGAGGAGGATGACAATAAGGATGATGAGGGAGGGAGAGGTTGTGTTCTACTGAATAATATTAAATCTATGACAAATCAAGATGGTATTGATCCAATTACATCACAGGTTCATTGCCTGGTTGTCCCATCGATTAGATTTCATAATAAAGACATTCATAATTTTCTGATTATTTGTCTCATTTTCCACAAAATGTATTTTTTGTGGGTTCTCTTTCAGCTCTGATGAAAGCATCTTGCTTTCATTCTGGCCTTGACCTGTAAAACTTTTGAACCTGGGTGCTGAATTGTTGTTGTTGTTTTTAGTTTTTACTGTGCTGTCATTTATACAGGAATATTTACGCCATATCAGTTGCAGGGGTTTTTTTAAGAAAAAAAAGAAGAAGATAAATAGATTGCTTAATAAATTAAAGTAGAGCATACTTCCAGTATGAGATACATACCATCACCTCCGGTTTGACCTTGTGACTCATCATTCTCAAAGTCAGGGGACTCTGTTCTGGCCTTCTTCGATTTCTTGGAATCTGAAGAAAAAAAACAAAAACATCTAGAATCTATAAATCTCTAAAATGAATGATTTGTCTTTTGTGCTACGTGGATGAGAAAACAACCATTGTCTTAATTTCTATGATCATTGCAATAACAAATCGTGTTAAAAGTATTGAGTATAGATTGCAGTATACACACGTAGAAAAGTCTACAAGTTCGCTTTTACAGAGATAGAGAACAATGCATTTTGATTGTTGGGCGCTCTGATTAGCTACCGGTAGCTATCGCGAGGAGCTCCGCCTCCTGGTTGCGATGACTGAAGTGCGTTGACCGTAACTGAACAACGCGATTCAGCTGTTCCCGATAAAGACCGCTTTGTCGTGCGCGCTGTCAATTATAACCAAAGTGGACCCATTTCGCAAGAAAAACTGCAAGATTCGACTTAACAAAAGGTTAAGCGTAGACCCACCTTTTCAATATTTTTTAGAATACAGAAGAGAAATATAAAAAGGAACTTCAACGAATCCACTGTCGGACTACGCCCAACATTTGAAAACGTATAAAGAAATGAGGACTTACCAAAAAAATAAATGACGAATCTAAATTTTATCGTGACTATTGTTCATTGGAAGGCACAATGGTAGTGTATTTCATATGCTAAATGTGATCATTCGAGCGTCGTGCATAAATTATTAAATTATGGAGTAAACATTTCTACGTGATACAGTCACATATCAAATCATTAATATTTCAATCATAGAATAAATAATGCATTAAATTTGTGCCTGGCTGGTAGGATAAACATGATAAAGCGATTCGATATCCTGTGACTCCACTGCTCTGCATTAGTAAAAAACTAAAGCAGTGATCAGGAGTTACAAGATAATGCCTTCTTCCTGTACCAGATGATTACGATGAAATTACAACTAAATATTGAGTCCGATATGATGTTAGAAGGAAAAACTAACAGTAAGTCACTTAGATCTACACTTATGCAAGGTCAATTCATAATTGACCTTGCACTGGGAATTACCTTACTGCAGCAGTTTTCTTCCAATGGAAAGTCAATGCAGAAAAGTGTCTTGAGCAGCTCAAGCCAAGTCAAGGTGGCATATCCCAAAAAGGGTCTAAAAATTCTACTAAACAAAATTAAAAATGTCTAATGCCGTAATGGAAGAATTATATATTGCAATGAGACTAAGTTAGATCTAACTTTTGTTAGCTTGATATAGGTCTAGACCACTCATATGTACGAGATCAATATCTACAGAAGTATATATTGACCTCGTATTGAATAAGGTACTTTTCGTTGTAGGAAAAAATGTAGACCCAGATATAGTCATAGCTAAGAAAATTTAGGACAATAGCGCTATAATTTTGTATAACTTATATACGACTATATTACTTAGATTAGAGGGGAATTTATACTATATGAAAGATATGAAAAATAAAGAGAAACCACCGCTGGTCCTGGTGCGTGTCACGACGTAGTAAAAGCGCCTCCATGCGGTACGGTGTGCAGCTATGGCGCTATGTTAAGAGTCGTCGCAATCAACTTCACCTGAGAAACGGCATTTTATTAAAAACAACTCGGACCACACGTAATTACTTTATGTCGTCTGCGCTGACCCACATGATATAATCGTACTTACTGAATCCATCACCTGGGTAGAAAAACTGAAAGACTAGTACAATGTTGACATTGTTCTATTGAAGCAAGAACAGTAAAGGGAATTTTCTTGGAAAACATCTTGACGTCTGGTTTGAACGTCAGTCTTTTTTAAGTCCTATTATTCTTGTCCTTAATTTGTCTTTTCCTCTTTCGTATTCTTTTCCTTGTCGTTTCCCAGCGCGGGATACAGGGGGGGGGGCCCGACGGGCCCGGCCCCCCCCTAGCAAACAAAAAAAAAAAAAAAAACGAATAAAAGCGAAGAAAAAAAAAAAAAAAGAGAAGAAAAAAAAAAAAAAAAATCGAAGTAAAAATCGATATGAGCGACCGATTGACCCCAACCCTACCCCTATAGTGCTGATAACAGATGACCTTTTTGTTGGACGAAGGCAAAAAAAAAAAAAATAATACCCCCCCCCCACCGTCCTATATCGCTCCGCGAGCGGGACGTGAAAAAAAAAAAATGTAGTGTACCTTTTTTCGGCCGTCGCTGTATGTAACAGGAAAAAATTTGGATGTGCCAAAATCTGAAATTCGATTGTGGGCCCCCCCTGTTATGAAATCCTGGAATCCGCCACTGTTTTTAGTCATTCTTCTTTATTTTATTGTTGTTGTCTTGTTCTCTTTCATTTTATTTTTTTTTCTTTTATTACTATAACTATTTTTGCGCCCCCTAAATGCCGCCGGGGGCACACGCCCCTTCCACCCTCCTCATACGTTAGATAGTCACTCCTGGCAGCCAGTTGGTTGCAGCTCTTCAGAATATCATATATAATTATATTCATTTATATACAAAAAATACAAAATACAAAATTGATTTATAAAAGGAAAAAAAAAAAAAAGGAAGATTCATGTAAAAACGAACTTGAGCCTACCCCTATAGCTGTTTATATTATGGTACTCTTCTTGAGCGAAGGCGGATTTATTTTTTTTTACACCCCCCCCCTCCCCCCCCCCCCCGTTACCCACCCCCCCCCACCCCCCCCCCCCCCCCCCTCCGCCCCCCCCCCCCCCCCCCCCACCCCCCCCCACTCCCCCCCCCCCCCCCCCCACTTATCACGCGGCCATATTAAACTGGAAAAAAATCTGATGTACTTTTTTGATCGCCCAGGCGTGATGTCAAAAAAATTTGATGTACCTTTTTGTCCACTTTGCAGATTTCGAACCCACCCGTAAAATCCTACTTAAGGGCCTGCTATGTGCAAACATTAACATAGTTATTACAAAAAAATTAAATAAATCTCTCGCTTTGGAGAAAAACTAAGTCAAGCTCAATGAGTTTTTAATGGATCGGTAGTGACTGGCCTATCACCGGAAGTAATCTTACTCGATTTATCCAGAATTACCCCAAGGCCTGTATTTATATAGGGCTTGAATTACACCGCACAGCGCCCTCAAGACGTAAGTATATAAGTGCATTGCTGCAGTACATGCATTCTCGCTACAGAAACCGAATTTATTTTGGATCTATCCAACTTTAAACCTTTCTGATGACATCGAGTGGAGACAGACCCCCAAAGAAGTTATAGGCACAAGGAAGGATAATTGGTACGTAAAAAATACATTGTTGTGATAAATATTAATACAAAAATGTAGTTATGCACCTAACAGTGTCACTGTATTTGCTAGTAGTCCCACGTAGTGGTGCTGCTAGCGTGGTCTAGACTAGATATATTATCTTAATTTATATCTAGGTTTAAAGCTGGTTTCGCTAATTATTATTGAGAAGTTTTCTCAGTAACCAAGAGGGCGACAGACAGCCATTTTTCAGTACTGACTGACGTTGATTTGCAGCTGTAATGTGACAGTAACTAGTAAGTAAGTAGATCTAGGCCTAGAGGAAAACTGAACATGAAATTGATGATGTGGGACTAGGTATTTGCATCACTATAGTATAGGCCTAATATAAAGAACTTCCATGAATATCTTATTAGAATACGTTAATTATGGTCATTTCATCTAAACGAAAAGTAATTGGATATATGTATGATTTTAATCTTGAAGAATATAGTAAAATCTAGTACTTTAAGAATATTTACCACCATCTTTTCGATCCCGTTTTCCCATCTCTTTAACGTTAGTCTTGCTTTCTTTGATTTTCCTTGCACCTTATTCAGAGACAATACATGAAATAGATGAATGACTCTAAATTATTTAGTAGTACGAGCGCAGGCCAGGGCATTCACTACGTGTGCAAACAGTGTGTAAAAAAAAAAAACCCACACAGAACCCCCGGACAGAACCAAAAGTTGTGGTCTTCCCTTTCCAAGAATTAGGTTAGGTATCCCTTTTCAGATCTTGTTCTTATTACAACTTTTCTGGTTTGGTTTTTAGCATAAAAGAATGGCATTGTTTTTGCAAATCAATTAAAGTGAATTAAATGCACTGAAACCAGCTTGCTCTCTGCTGGGCAGTTACCGTGTAAAATAAGGGTCTACTTATAGGTTACAGTTAGTAGAGAAAACAAAGCCCTCTCTGTAGTATAAGGTCTATGATTAACGCAATTTCGCAAAGCAAGTTGCGCAATCCATGCCAAACAAGATTGCCTTGCACGTGTAACAAAAACTATTTTCGGGGACAGGAAAACAGAGACAAGCTTGTAAGTTTCACAAGAACTTATTCCCTTATTTATCGTAGTTACTAAAATGAACTAAAAATCTCACTTATGCTAATTAAATATTAAATACTGCGACAATTTGGGACAGCAAACACAGCCCGGGCTGGGATAGCTGATACTCGCGGCCTCTGTACCCCGGCCGGGCCAGGGCCGTGGTCGGGCCGGGCGGTGTAGTGGAGGGTGCATCTCATGAGCGGCAGATTTATTTAGACTGGATTTAGTCACTCAAGTATGTTGAATATTTTTAGTATTTATTGAAAAATGTGGTTAAGTATATATTCCCATTGACTTGACCTAGCCTCTCTTTCCTCCTCTCAATATTTTGATTATTTTCTATTGTAACATTTTTTTCAATGACAAATGTTTACAGTTTTAGATCTAAGTTAGGCCTAGATCTAACAAAGACGTGACCTTTTCTTTACCTGCCTGCTTTAGTTTACACAGATTCTGGAAGATTTGAACTAAGTTAGTTAGAAGTAATGCAAATGGTCAATTAGTTTATGAGTAATTAGTGTTTAATTAAAGGGGAATCCAACTCAAGGAGAGAATCAACCTTACAGGAAAGAGGAAAATGTAAATGAGAGGAGCAATCTAAAAAAGTTTCATCAAAATCGGTTATAAAATAAGAGAGTTCTGGAAGTTTGAAAAGTCTAGTCGTTCCTTCTATGGGGATCCTCAAATTGGCACATCGTCTTTCAAAAATGGTCCGGATCTTATGGACAATCTTCTCCTTCTGTTTGTACACAGATTTTTTCAGATTTTCCCCATTTTCTTCAAAAGTTGTCTTCTTATACTTCTGAGCTCAAAAATATGTCTGCGGAAAATATATTTCACACAACATATGTTGAGCTCAGAAGGCAGGGTAAGATATATTTGAAAGAAAATGGAGGAAAGATCTGAAAATTGTTGTACAAATGAAGGAGAGAACTTGTCCATAAGATCGCATTTTGAAAGCCGAGATGCCACATTTGAGATCCCCCATAGACAAGAACACTAGACTTTCAACTTCATAACTCTCTTATTCTATAACCGATTTTTGATGAAACTTTTTTTTAATTGCTCCTCTCATTTTCCTTTCTTTCCTGTAAGATTGATTCTCTCCCTTGGGTTTTATTCCCTTAACTTCTGAAGTAGTCATTTTGCACGGTGGAGAGGAGGAGCATAAATTTCTATTCTTTAACAAAATTAAGCTTTTACCTTCACTATTATCTAACCATAAACAGTTTTAATTGAATATCATCCATTTATGAGTAAAAAATGGATCAATCTGAACTAAAGGATACCCTAATTATTAAAATAATATGAATTTAAATCTAAAGAGTAAGATCGGTACTTAGTTAAAAATTGAAAATTGGTGTTCAAACTTTGGAATATGGATGCATATGGGTTAAATTGGGTATTATGTTTGAGGGAATAATGCTGAAAGGGTAAAGAAAATTTATTTATGAGTAAGATTAACGATTAATTAACTCCAAGTACCCATATTTGTACAGCAGAATGGCGAGGGGAACATAAATTTCTATTTCTCAGTTAGACAAATGAGTATAAATATCATTGGAACATAACATGAAACAGTTTGATTGGATTGTAATTTATGAGATTAATACTCCATAATGGTACGATTTCTTTGAAAATATCATGTAACGGAAATGGGCCCACCTCAAAAACGCATGGCCATTTCACCTGTCGCGTCAATACATCTTCAAGTCAAACATATTTTAATATACATGCCTATCAAATTGACCCATTCCTTTATCAAGAAACATAAAAAGACAATTTATGGAATTTACATACACAACACATGAAAGCTGCTTGCCACGTCTTTAAATATTCATACTTCGCTATTTTTTGGTCGATTTTCTTCAAACTATCATATTTCTTTTTATATTCTGCATTTTAAAAACCAATAAAATCCAGTGACATCCCCTTTAATATTGTATTTCTTGTCATTGAAACTACTGTAGTAACAAAATGGTATTTGAGAGAGGTGAGAAGGGGTCGCGACGTCGCCCGATGCAACAGAACTTGAGGCGAGCCCGCAAAGCAATGAAGAAGATGGTTCAGTTTGCTGAGGATGAACATCAAGATAATGAAGAGATGACGTCAGATGGGAGGAGCTTCAAGAAACAGAAGGGAGTAAAACCACGGAAACAGAGGAGGAAAGAAGCGAGGATGATGAAAAAGGCCAAGAAACATGCATTTTTAACAGGAAAGGTATGATGGCATCTTTGTTGTTCATTGAACAGGACGTGTGCTTGGGGTAGGGTCAAGTTAATAGACCGAGGATTATCTGTCGAGCTCAGCAAGCCAGCAACAGAGAAGACACAAGTATCTAAGGTCTAGGTCAGTTAGGAGTTGATGTACAGCAGTCCAAAACATCATTATTAACCCGGTCTTAGATAATTTTTGCAGCATGTTTTAAGGGCACATGAAGTATCTTTTCAGGATATTTATTTTAGTATTTCTGAGAGGCTTGAAAAGTGCCCGTTCAAAAGTTTTTTTTTTTTAACTACCCCTTTCTGTTTCCCCACAACTCCCCGTGGAATACACTTCCACATGAGCTGAAAGATTCATCTTCATTGGAAACGTTCAAGACGAATCTTAAGTCTTAATTGTTCACTTGTG
Source organism: Paracentrotus lividus (assembly GCA_940671915.1). Lineage (NCBI taxonomy): Eukaryota > Metazoa > Echinodermata > Echinoidea > Camarodonta > Echinidae > Paracentrotus > Paracentrotus lividus. Next base: position 36,969,211 of record CALNVZ010000641.1, on the reverse strand, counting down.
TTTATTCTTGAAGACAGACATTCATCTTTGTGTACTATTCTTTGTAATACTTTGTAAAAGTGCCTTGAGCATTTTATTTAAAAATGGAAAATGGCGCTATGAAAATCTCAAGTATTATTATATATGAAGTTTCTTAACATTTCTAATTTGTATTTATTTTTTTTTTTTCACTTTACTAGAACCTGAATGAAATGGGTTTGGATAAGAAGGATTCAGCCAAGAAAACCAGGAAAGAGAAGAAAGCTGCTTCAGTAGATCCCAAGACTGCTGAGAAGAAGGCAAAGAGAGAAGAGAAACTCAGGATGGTAAAAAATATTTTTTTAAATTACATTATAAATCCTCTGTCTTCCTTCCTCCTGCTTCTTCTTCGTCATCTCTCTCTCTCTCTCTCTCTCTCTCTCTCTCTAGCTCTCTACCTTTCTTTTTCTCATGACCGTGCGCTCCCACTCTTCCTTTATACAATTAAGGATTGTTTATTTGGACAGTTCACATATAAATAGGCTTTTTTATTCAATTGATGTTCAGACACTACGAAGTACCATTTGCATTTTCATCAAAGTTCTATAAGTGTATTTTCATACTATTGTTTTATTTTAGCTGTTGGAGCATGATTAGGCCTAGTGCTGGATATGTATTTTTGTAACAATCAATAAATTATTTTGGATAGTATTCAATGCTTGAAAGTAGGCTTACATATTTAAATATGGAGCTTCAATCAACAGCGAAAAATACCTCAAGTATGTTATTGTTGAGTACAATCAATATTTAGTTTTGCATTTTTTAAAACCCAAATCATTAGAAAGGGAATCAAAAGGATAATGATGCAATTGATCTAATTATTTATCTTTATACAGGAGAAAGAAGAACAGAGAAAGCGTGAGTTACTAGCAGCTAACGAGGATGAGGACAAGAACATAAGACGTCTGGAGAAAGAACTGAACTTCAGGAAGAAAAGGAAGACTAAAGAGAAGATTACTCCTACTGCATTCAAAGATGATGGTCTCGACTGTATCTTTTCATTATGTTTCCCAGATCTTTCGATTTTGATGATGATAAGGGTTTATGCCAAGGTACCCCTGTTTAGCATTATCTTGAGTCCTGACCTAATCAGACTATTTTCTTTCCAACTTAAAATACAACATTCTGAATCATGTACGTGTAGTATTATAATACTTGCTCGCTTGAATGACAACAAATTTATCTTCTCTTCTTTACAACATTTTTGCCACATATTCATTTTGAGCACAAAGCCCTTCCATACACACCTGTGATAAATTCTAATTTATAGGAAGAGGGATTTTCACCTTTAAAGTGAGAGCAATCTGACCAACACTCTGTGGTCTCTCATGGACTGTGTTATAAATATCTAGTCTTAAAATATGTCTTTTGAGACTTTGATGAATTAGCCTATAATTTTATTTGTATAGGAAAACAAATCTGTTTAGGGAAAAAGTGCTTGTTTTTTTCTCCTTGTTAGCATAATTATTGTGGTATGAATGTATTGAGAAGTGAATTAGTGTGCCATTATAAGACTACACTGTTCAGAATGCTGCATTATGGGTTAGGAACCGGGCCAGATATTGGACTTAAAGGTAGTGTCAGCCTTTTGCAGGCAAAAATATTAAATGTCTAGTTTTTGAGAGGATATAGTAGTATACCAATGACTATATCTTCCCACAACATGATTAAGCGCAAATGTGTATGTTTGTCATTATATTGCGATTATCAAAATTCATTCCTATTTTTTCGAACCTCGAAAAATATACCATACGGTGCGAACCGCTTGCCGTTAGCGCAGAGAATAATGCACGCTGATGCGCCGTGTGTATATTGCTGTGTGCGGTCCGTGCCGCACGCGCTGTAATATCAACGATGTTGATGGAGAGCTGGTCAAGATTGGTAGTCAGATTTTCGTTTCGTATTACTGATCTAGGCAACCTATGACAGTAAGATTGAATAGACAGTATAGGTCGATCATATTCTACAGTTATGCCAAGTTGCATTAGTTTTCGCAATTTGTGAAAAAGGCTGATACTACCTTTGAGATAAAGATGAGTTGTTTTGCCCTTAACATGAGCTCTCTAGATTTATTGGACATTGTGGATCCTAGAATGTTAGAGGCAGCAATGGATGATGAGTTGATGAACTTTGGAGATGATGGAGATAACAATGATGATGACGACGAGGATGAAGATGATGAAGAATTGGTGGAAGGATTAGAGAATGATTTATTGGAGGATTCAGAAGAAGATGAAATGGAAGAAAAGGAAAGGACTAGAAAGAGAAAATCCTCTAACGATGGGTCAGAGTCCCCCAAAAAGTCAAAACTCTCCGCAGAGGAAGATGATGAGTTTGAATCGGAAGAAGATGGTAGCGGGATGGAGAAGGATGTTCAGGTGTTCTCAAAGGTAACAAAGAAAGAAACTGAATCCCAAAAGAAGAAGGAAAGATTAGGGGATAAAAAGGTTACCTTCAAAACAGATATGAAGCAAAGAAATGACTTTGATGATGATGAGGATGAAGACTATGATGATTATGATGAGAGGGAGGATGAGGAGGATGATGATTCTGATGACGGTGATGAGAATAAGACAGTCAAGATGGATCCCTATGGTAACCTCATTGGTGAGAAGACACCTGAGAGGACTGCATCTTATATTCCTCCTCATAAACGGGCAGAGATGATGGGACAGTCGGAGGATGCAGAACGCAAGGCTAAGATGGATCGATTGAGAAAGCAACTCAAAGGAGCTATAAACAGGTATGAAGAACAAATTTAACAAATTCTCATACCCTTAGCTGAGGAATATGGTCTGTTATATGCATGTAGATGCATTTATACATTTATATGTACAATGTACTTCGTTATAGTTATATATGTTTGTTGTTATTTTCTGACTTATTGAAAAGAAAGTTCTTTAATTTTAAGATGCTATCCTCTGATAGGTTTGCTTGTGTATAGTTTCATGTAACCTTTCTGATTTACTCCAATGAGTACAGGACAACACATGTTTCTTTTTTTCTTTTTCGATTCAACAAATCGTGATTTACTTTACTATGCCCTGTCTTGTTGTACAATCAAGTCCCATTATAACATTATAACAATTACAATTTGCTGAGATTCCTTTAACGAGGCTATTCTCCTCGTCCCACATTCAGACATATGTGTGCAATAGATATTGTCAGCATAACAAGATCCCAAACATCTCATTAAAATAGGAGTGGACTGTACACCTTTCTGCGATACCATTTGTGATGTGTCACATCAAAATGAAGTCGCTGAGCCAACTCAGCAAACGATAAAAATAATAAAGATGTATAAATAAGGGAAATATGTTTTGATTTTCTGTTCATGTCTCATGTGTCCGCTGTAAAAAAATGAGTAAAAACAATAAAGGGAAAGTATCTAAAAATGGATAATTTTGCTGATAATATATTTGACTCTTGTGATATGATGAGTTACATTTGTTTTATATTGCAGGTTGAGTGAAAGCAATGCTTTGTCCATTTCCAACCAAATAGAGGAGCTTTATCAGACCAACAGCCGCAATGGTAAGTATCTAATCTGAACTCTGATAGTAGAATAATATACTTCTTGTCAGTTTTCCTCTCTGTTCACATTTATGTTTAACTTGGAGAAAAGAATGGATTGCTTTTGCCTTGTCTGGGCCTAATATTCTGTTTAAAATGTAGGGTGGAGGTTTTTTTGTAGGGTTAGGAATAGGTATTGCATTTAGTCCAGGGCTGATGTTCGTAATTTGATTAGTGTTAGCGATGGAACACGAAGCAGTTTTTGTTGGAGCAAATAGAGTGCAACCAAAGAATGAAGATTTTTCCACTGTGTTACTTGATCTGCCCTTACGTACAATGTTACTGTTAACTAATTAATGCTTAACAATCATCTTAGACCTTTTATAATCTTCCAAACCAATTTACTTGTTGACTATTTCCACACATCCTTGCGTTATTTTCAGTTATTGTTTCGAGTGTGATTCCTCAAATTGGAAATTTGAGCAACCATGTTATTAAACTGCTAATTTGACTGCTGTTGGAGACGAGCTGATTCGGCTATAACACACTATAAAAATATTCAGGCCCCGTCCTCAGTGGGTAAATTATGACTTCAAACAATAATTGCTTTTTGTATAAAAAGAATTTGTGTCTAAGCAACTGATGATTGTTTTTCTATTGACAGATATGAATGAGACTTTATGCGCACTGATTCAGGATGCATGTATCAGTTCTAGTCTGACCCCAGATAGACTCGCTATGGAACATGTGCTTCTTATTGCTATTCTACATTCAGTCATTGGTAGTGAAGTAGGTATGTATCAGGTGATATAATCATGTGACTGACCCCAGATAGACTCGCTATGGAACATGTGCTTCTTATTGCTATTCTACATTCAGTCATTGGCAGTGAAGTAGGTATGTATCAGGTGATATAATCATGTGACTGACCCCAGATAGACTCTCTATGGAACATGTGCTTCTTATTGCTATTCTACACTCAGTCAGTAGAAGTGAAGTAGGTATGTACCAGGTGACAGACTGTAAAGTAAGTATGTGTGATGAATGTTGCTTTTATCCAAAGAAATAAAGAGAACCACACTTATGAAGTTATGGTATGTTTATTTCTTGTGAACAGGAATCTGGTTCAACACTGAATAACATTCATGAAATTCTACATTCTGTTCTTGACATAAGATATATTAAATTCCCTTGGTTGCTCCCAAGAGTCTTTTGCCTGTCACTGACAATTTAGATGGATCAACTATTTCTGATTGATTCTCTTCTTCTCTTCTTCTAGGTGCCCATCTACTTCAATCCATAGCAACTCGTTTCGATCGGATTTACTATGATGATGGTAACTATGGAGATAGCAAGGAAATAGACAACATTATCATGCTTTTTGTTCATCTCTATAACTTTAGGGTAAGGAATCTATTGTCTTGTGATTTTGTTTTTTGTGGTGATGCAATATGATCAAAATTTCTTTGTAGGACTGTTAAATTATGTGCATGTTTTGTAGACAAATTTCCAAAATGTAACAATTTTCTTTTTCAAAGCCTCCATGATAACAACCAGTCTTGCATGTTTTGCAAGTGTGTGTCCCACAGTCTACTGCCAAATCTAATAATAATTCTGTGTGTTTCGACATAGCTGTAGCAAGAGTATGTCAGCGTAATTTAGCATGCCGGACAAACAAATAATTAACAGTCCTCGTTATTTTTTTTAAAAACCAAATCCTCCATCTACTACAAGGATTTTCAACAAACTCTGTTGCAGAGAGGTTCACGACCAATTGGTTGTGACATGGCATTATAAAAATTCGCTATTTAACAATGGAATATGTTATCCAAAAATTAATTATGTTATTCCTACTATCAAGAAACAAGCTGAAAGCTTTACTAATAGACATATTGATATCATGTGATGTTCTGTTGACCAATCAAATCTTGGCATCTCTATAAGCTATGTAATATTACAAAATAAATACTCCTCCTTCAGATTGTGCACTGTGTGTTAATCTATGATCTGATCAAGAAACTAGCTGAGAGCTTCACTGAGAGACATATTGAAATGCTGCTACAAATCTTGAAAAGTAAGTTTTTAACAAAACCTGAAGATGATTCACAATTCAGTAGACTATAGTCACATGTAAACTCCAAGCGTATCCTATATTTACACGCAATCTCATTGATAGACTTCTCATAGGTGCGCATCTCCTGGGCATGATTTGACTAATAAGGAGATGCGTAATATAGCACACACAACTGGAAATTTAAGTGTGACTGTAAGTCTACTTGACTCTTTGTGAAACATCCCCTATTTTCCGTCACTAAATTAATAAAAATTCCCTTTAAATGAACTTTTAGGACTCTATTTTATCATTTCAATCTTTGCATAATTGTTGAATACGATATGATCATTTCAATAAATACAATTCTAAAGGGACATAACACATAAGAAAGATGTATACAGTCAAGAAGATGAAATTAAGTTTGAAAGTGAAAGTTCAATAAATAGATATATAAATTGATTTAATTCAATAAACGCAAAATAAGTATCAGTGCTATTCAATTCTTCCCTGAGTAAAGTTTTGAAGGTCAGTAAGGTTGGTGCATAGAAGTGGATCCAGGATTTGGAAAGAGTGGGGCGCATACAGCAAATTAGAAAGAGGGAGCCGTTGATGGCATTCTTCTTAAATTAGACTGATATTAACATTTATCGTCAATGTGTGATTCTCATGAAATATAAGGGACAGCATTTTATGCCCTGGCCTTGATCTGCCGCTGATGCAGAACTGATGGGCAAATTGTTATAAATATTATTTGATGCTTAGCAAGTTATTAAATTGGTGTTAATCAGCAATCAGGCTATGTACGATTTTGTAATGGAGAATTATATATGCTTCAGCAAAGAAAACTAATGCTTTGACTTGCTTGGGATCCATCTTCTCCTGTACAGGCCGCATAGAAACGTTGTTAGCGCTAATGGTAGGCCCAGTCACATATTTGGAAAGGTGATGTCAAAGGTTGATCCCAGATGTAAATAATGCGTTGTTGTAACATTATGCGTCGCTGCGACATTACCGGTTGTAACAAGGCTACTGTCCGTGCTATCAACGTTTCTGCATGGCTCTAACTGGTTAAGAGATGATTGAATCGATGCTTTTAATGTTTTTCTTTGTTTTATTTTGTTTCATCAGGTGCAGGGACGACACTAAGAAAAGACGACCCATCGTCACTGAAGGACATCATCCTTCTCATCCAAGGCAAAGCAAACCAGTGCCCAGATGAACTCAAACAACAGTATGTCAATTCATTTAACCCTCTTTGTGCTTTGTAGCCATATGGCTACGTAATTTATATGTAGCCATATGGCTACAAAGCACAAAGAGGGTTAAAGGGATTGTTTAGCTTTATTCAGGATCTTAGATTAATCTTCCAGATAATGTAATCATAATTGCAAACCTTCAGGTCAGACAGGAATTGCCTGAGATTTTCAAGATAAATGGTCGTTTAATTGCTGAAATTATTGATGACTGAATATCACCATAGTCATAAGTGTTTAACACTGCAGGCTATAGCTAAGAGTGAGGGGGGGGGGGGTTATTAACTCATTTTCAATTTACATAGTGTTAACATCTTTTCAGTATCTCAACACATTGAAGTGGAATGGCAGTCAAGTGGTTTAATAACTAGAGTAGCAATTCATAGGCCATTGTTTTAAATCCTTGCACAGCACTGATCAATAAACAAGGTATTAAAAAAATTTACTTTTGTCCACCCATGGTTGGGTATGCTCCCCAAGGGCAATGAAAAGTACACTTAAGTGAAGCAGCTGTAAATCCACTGACAGGGGTAATACACTGTAAAGGACAAAGCTGCACTGGTTGTGAAATAAAGATGAAACAAAATTATTGTTTTCGTTGTACACAGGTCTAGAGTGAAGTTCATGCTGGAGACAATCGGTGCCTTACGTAACAACAATCTACGAAGGATCCCTAATTATGACCCCACTAATCTTGATAGACTCAGGAAGCTATGTCGGAGCATCATCAAAGACAGAGGTACATGTAGGTTTAAAGAATAACCTTGAGTATTGACGGAAAATGGATTTTCACTGGATCAAACCAAATTTACAATAGATAAAAAAAACTACAAATAAAGTGACAATTGCTTTATGTTGAAAAATGTATAAGGCTGATTCATGCATATATTGAAGTATAATTTTTTTTAATTGTATTAAATAGCGGTTCATTTGTATGAATATAGTCATTGTGAGATGTAATGTTTTGTGATCAATGTTGATGTAAATTTTTCAAAAGGATTATCAAACTGAGGATATCAGTGATTCAAGTTCTAAAACATGCTCCTAGAAATCTTATGCAGTTAGCTTAACCATTGTTTTACATGTGATTATTTTGGAGAGAAGTTTTATTCTCTGCCATATTACCTCTGCTTCGTTAAGAAATTCCAAATAAGGAAAGCCATGTTCCCCAGGGCCCGTATTCCATAAACTATACTAAAGCAATTTGTCTTAAGTCTCAGTATTTTTCTAAGATTTTGTCCAGGAAAAAAACAAATATTAGCTTTTATACCAAACACGTTAAGCACTTTGTCTGAGGTCAGAAAGCATCAAGCGAAATTCTACATTTTATTAATATCGGCATTTTTAATTTTTGTGGTCTCAAATGAGCCTGCCATATAATCAACAAGCCACTAGGTAGTAGGCTTAAAATAAGAATAAAATTCTATTTTTTTTTTTTAGGTTCGATTTGAAGGCGCAATTCCATTTAAGACTTTTGACTTGGCAAAAATCTAAGAATTTATGCTTCACTGCCAAAAATAGGCTTGATCAGAATTCTTAGTAAGCCGTATTAATGGAATACACATTTTAAAGATAAGCAAAAAGGCTTAAATTTCATGCTTTTATGGAATACGGGCCCTGGTCGCTTATCTCTTAAAGCATTTAATTGCTTCCTTTGGAGTCAAGTAAAATTAAACATAAAAAATATTAATGATATGGTTCATGTTGTCTGTGTTAATCTTTGAAGGAGGTAGTGACTCTACCCTGCGTATCTCACTAGCTGATCTTGTTATGGCAGAAGAGAGAGGGCGCTGGTGGATTGTTGGATCGGCATGGAGTGGTCACGGTCCTAAACAAGATTCCAGGTATGTGAATTATTTGTCTTTCGGACCTTTCTTATGTTTAAATTTTACATAACAGAATAATAAAGCTCTTTGGTACGATATTTTAAGGTGACAATGTTTCTTTTAAGAACCCTGGTTGACTAACTTCTCAAGTCACCTGTTCTGTATGAACATATTTTTATGGAGAAAAAAACTAATTTAGGATACCCTCATCTTTATATATGTACAGTCTACCCCTGTTATAACAGATACAACAAAATTACTAAATTATGCGAATTATAATGAAGTATAATTATAATTCTATTAATAATAGCGAAATACAAGTTGAGGAGGGTTAGCATATTCCAGGTGCTAAGGCAGTGCTTCACACAAAAGAATTCAAAGCAATTAAAATTCAAATGAGGTAGGTAGGTCACCGCACAGCTATAAAAGAGCGGTGTACTGAATAGGTATTCATCTTTTCAAAGGATCCAAAGTAAAAAATAGGGAGGTATTGTCAGGACAACAATCCAAAAATACTTCCATGTCACACCAACATGAATCAATCGATCAAAAACAGATCAACATATAAGATCAATTCCAATCAGAATTTCAATCACAATCAGACAAGAGCATCATTTTTAACAATCAAAACAGTCAACTTCTGCAAAATCCAATCATATAAATCAGATTCAACTTCTGAGGAAAAAAGTTGAATCAGAATTTCAACTATCACACAAACGCATTATCTTTAATAATCAAAACAGTCAACTTCTGCAAAATCCAGTCCCACGTAATCATATAAATCAGATTCAACTTCTGAGAAAAGGAAATGCCAAGGGCGGGTGAGGGTGGGACCCTCCTCAACTTGTATTTCGCTATTATTAATAGAATTATAATTATACTTCATTATAATTCGCATAATTTAGTAATTCTATTACATAATATCTCATACAAGTCTTCAGAGGGTTAGCATTGTTCAAAGCAAGACCCAGAAGTTGACCTCAAAATAGAGTAAAAAACGATTGGAAGAAAACACATTGAGTCAAAATCTTAACATAAATAATGTCACTTTAATGAAGGAAAATCTTTCTTCACAACAAACCAATCTTCCCGATTATGATTTCACAAATATGAACAATTACTTTGAATTGTTTACAAAGTAAAGATCAACTGTTTTGCTAAGCTGACCGTCAACACAGTGGATTTACTTAGAACTAAAAACAGCAGATTGAAAAGGATTTTCATCAATGGCTTTATGATAGAATTGTTTAAATGTGTTAACATTCGACCAGTTAGCAGTAGACATGATATCGCTAAGGGTTGCTCCGTGAGCAAATGCGGAGGAAACTGCCGCACTACGGTAGCTATGGGCCTTAAATACTGACGTATCGATACCCGAAAAACGCAACACTGATTTCATCCACCGAGCCAAAGTCCCGGTGGTCACCCGTTTATGTGGTTTTCTGGTTGAAATAAAAAGTCTAGTTTCTTTGTTCGCCTCCCTCAACGGGGCAGTACGCTTAATGTATTCCAATAGGGTCGTAACTACACAAATCTTACTTTCAAGTGGGTGTGATGAAAACTCAACTGTTTGATTCGACAAACTATTCTTAATCGAAGTCGTTTTTTGTAACTCCGTTAAGAAGAACACAGCATGATTCTCTTTAATTGAACAGGAAGAGGTATCTAGACATAAAAGAGTTTGAGACCGCTGAGCGGAAACAAGAGCCATCAAAGATAACATCTTTTGACTCAATTGGAATAATGTTAATTCTGGATTTGGTGGCAAAGATCTAATGTAGTTCAAAACAAGAGATACATCCCACGTACTGCAGTATCTTGGTTTAGGCGGATTCTGATTAAAAATTCCCTTCATCAAATGAATAACAAGGGGGGTGTTGACCCACTGAATGCCCCTCAATAGGAGGGATGGCAGAAGATAAAGCTGATCGGTATGAATTAATGGTAGAATAAGCTTTGCCAGAGGAATGTTCATTTGCTAGAAAATTAATTATATCAGCTAAAGATGGCGAGCAAGGATTAACTTCCCGTTCACTACACCAACTCCGCCATTGCTTCCAACCCGATTCGTATTGTCTAGCTGTTCCCTGTCGCCATGATTGGGCGAGTAGTTTCGAAGCTGATTCTGAAATTCCTGCTGTAGTCCAATGTCGGCCGAGACTACCCAAGCGGCTAGGTGAAGATTTGGTATCGGGTGGTCGTTGGGGCGAAGACTGTTTCCTGGGAGTAACAGGGGTGGGGCCACTAACATGTGCAGAAGGGTCGGGAACCACGGCTGCGCCTTCCATAAAGGCGCTATTAGTAATGCCAGGCGGGTCCGGTCTACTCCTAACTTGAGGAGAATCCTAGAAATAAGACAAAAAGGTGGGAAAATATAAGGAGAATAGAATTCCCATGAAATGGAAAAAGCATCCACTACTATTGCACATGGATCAAACTTCCAGGAAGCGTATTTCAGAATTTGATTATTTTCTTTTGAAGCAAACAAATCAATGTCTGGGCTGAAAGTGACATCAATAATACGAGAAAAAATATGTGGAAAGAGACTTAATTCTTTATTCATATCCCTTCTTGACGAAACATCAGCCACTTTGTTGTCTGTGCCTGCAACATGGGAGGATGAAATCCATATCTTATTTTTAAAACACCAAGACCAAATACGTACAGATATTTCATTTAAGACAGGGACGTTACCCCCCATCTTATTGATGTAGGTCACAGAGGTGCTATTGTCAGAACAAATATGAATATGAATGTCCTGGTATTGACTACAAAGGGTAAGTAATGCTCTTTCTATTGCCAACAATTCGAGAGCATTGATATGTAAATGTTGAAGATCAGGTGGCCAGAGTCCCTGAGAAAAAGAATCATCAAAATGACATACAGCCCCCCATCCCGAGAGGCTGGCATCCGTTGATATTGTTATGGAGATTGGTGGGTCATGAATATGGGTTGAAAAGGAAGCCGGCTGTTGGCAAATCCACCAATTTATCTCATCCTTTATGTCTGAACTTAAAGAAATAAGTGAATCGAAATCCCCGGAAGAATTTTGAAGGTCTATTGTCTTTGCTTTTTCAAGAGATCTGAAATGCAATTTGCCTATTGGGAAGGCAAAAAGGGAGGAAACAATAGAACCTATGAAGCTTGCAAATTCTCGTATCTTTACAGAGTCTGATTTCAAAAGAGAATCACCTTTAAAACGTATGCGCATGACTTTATCTTGTGGAAGAGAAAACGTCATGTCTCTTGTGTCAATTTCAAAACCTAGATATATAGCCGATTTCTGTGGCTTCAAACAAGATTTCTCCATATTGACAATAAATCCTAACTCTTTCAACAAATCCAAAACGTATTTCGTATGTTCCTCACTATCCTGGCGGGAACTTGAAATAATCAAAATGTCATCCAAATATATTAAAACATTGATGCCTCTGCTGCGAATAGCTGCAATTATTGGTTTCATGATTTTGGTAAAAACCCTGGGCGCAGAACTAAGACCAAAAGGAAGACATTGGAAGGCAAAAAGTTTGCCATCCCAGAAAAAAAGATAGGTATCCCTGAAAATCATGGTGTATCGGGACCGAAAAATAGGCATCTTTAAGGTCAATAGACGTAAGAAAGTCATTTGTATGAATTAAGTTTTTTAGTAAACAAACATTCTCCATCTTAAAGTGTTCATATCTCACAAACGAGTTTAAGTTCTTTAGATTGATAATCGGTCTCAGATCTCCATTCTTCTTACGAATTGTAAAAATGGTAGAAACAAATTTGCATTGTTTTTGAGAAATTTCTTTAATCGCCTTTTTCTCTAAAAGTGTAGAAATTTCCTTTCCAATTGCCTCCCTTTCTTCATAAGAAAAGGGAAAATTTGATGGAAGTGAATACTGGACTGGTGTCTGCACAAAATCAATTTTGTAGCCTGAAACTGAATCCAAAATCCAAGAATCAGAAGTGATGCGAGACCATTTATCAATGAAGAACCTAAGTCTCCCTGCTTGAGCAAGATTACTTACTAGTTTTTTGCATAGCCTCTAGTTGGATTACCAGAGCGCTTGTCAAAGGGTCGTTTCTGATGACCGCCGAAGTCCTGTTGGTTACCAGGATGTGGGGGTCTCGACAGTGTTGCTGGAGGCTGAGGTATCTTAAAGTCTCTACGCGAAGCCTGGAAATCTCGCTGATACGGGCTGGAGTTGAAGTCCCTCTCCTGACGTCGTGACGAGCGACCGCGATTCGCGTAATGAGAGGAGCCTCTGGAGCCGCGTTTCGGAACAGAAACTTTCCGCCCCACGTTAAATTCCTCCGACACAGATTTCATTGTCGTAGACAGGTCGTTTCCAAACAAACCGTCCGTGATCGGAACGGCTTTAGAGCATAAACCATGATAGCGTGGGTTGAGGAATGGTTTTATCATTTCTCGACGACGCATGCTCAGTAAGTAACTGGCATGTCCTGTTAGCGTAAGGCCGTCCACCGCAAGTTGCTTCAAATAGTTCAAGTCTAAAGACTTTTTACCTTTTGCAATCTCATGCAAGTTTGTTATGATCCCTGCATAGGGCAACAAGCCCTTTACTACATTCAGCTGTAGTTTTTGGTTTTGTAAGTCCAGAGCCCTTGCTCTCGGAGGAAGGGATCGCCATATTTCCTGTTCTACCCGTGGAACAGTGGCAAAACAAGCATTGGAAGGGGGCTTGTATTTGTCTTGAATTGTAGACAGAGCCTCCTTTTGAGGCGGGGTGGTTACTGATTTCGTGAGTCGTGTAGCCAAACCTTCCAAAACAGGCGGGGAAGTAACATTCACTTCATCATAAATCCCGCTTGATCCGAAATCATCAAGCGGGTCATCCCCTTCAACGGGGGTTGAAAATAGAGAGGCTAACGGGTCATAACTATCTCCCTTGCCCTCACCCCACTCAGAGGGTACATCCCCTGCAGACGGGGTGACAAACTCGCTTTGCCCAGCGAAAAGGCTGATGAGGTCGTCTTCATCTCCACCAGACTGAGCCCCAGCTACAGCGCTGGGGGAGCCTATCGCGTGCTGCAACGCACGACGTGGCTCGGTAGTCGTTGCAGAGGCTAAGCGGGAAACCGAATCTGAAAGACACCGAATCTCTTCGGCCTGGGCGGCGAGCTTAGCCTCCATATCCTGCTGTTGAATCGAATTATCCTCTTGAGACATCTTAAACGTGCACTGCCGTCACACGAAGGAAAGATGAATACCTATTCAGTACACCGCTCTTTTATAGCTGTGCGGTGACCTACCTACCTCATTTGAATTTTAATTCCTTTGAATTCTTTTGTGTGAAGCACTGCCTTAGCACCTGGAATATGCTAACCCTCTGAAGACTTGTATGAGATATTATGTAATAGAATTTTGTTATAACAGAGAACTGTTATTAACTAAATTTCGAACTTGTGCACATTATGGTTGTGTGCTTACATGTATTTATAAGTATAATATCTGATTCATCATATCAAAATAAGACACAAGGCGCAGAGCAGAGTCAGCAAATGGTCAAGGAAAACAGCAAAATAATAGAAAGTGTGAAATTTATTGGGAAAATATTTCTTGATTATCCAAGTCTTCAGTGCTTCATGTGTGCTTTGTAAAAAAAAAAGAATTGAGTATAAAAAATAAGAGGGAAATATTTAAAAATAAATTATTTTGCCTATAACCTTTACTCTTTGCCAAGTCAAACAAAGGAAGAAACCATGTCTTCTTGTTTGTATTTCTTCACAGTGACCAGTCAGGTCAAATGGGACAGACTGCAAGCAATAATCAAGAAATTAGTAACAAGATGACCGAGTTGTCACGGCAACAGAGGATGAATACAGACATCAGACGAACCATCTTCAGTATCATCATGACAGGCGAGGTATGTGTCTGTAAAGAATGAAGTACAGGACTCACTATTTATGATAACAAATTACTTTTGATAACGTCTTTCAAAGATATAATCTCACACAGATTATGGGATATAGCTCTAAAAAATATCATGATTTCATCATTGAATTTAAGTGAGGTTTTGATGATTTAAAATTTATACAGTCTACTCTCATTTCATTATAACAATGCAGTTTTGTACATATAACAAGATTTCATTTATTTTCATTATTACAAAAGAGTGGCCTAGTTTTAACAGGAGTGGACTGCATAACCTTTCATATATTTATCCATATCAGAAGTATTAGTTTCTATAGTTACTTTATTGTAAATTTGAACAAAGAGGGGGAAACTGATGAAAAATAGATAATTTAAAAAATGAGCAAAGAAAATGGGATTCTATCAGGTTTCAAACCTGTGATATCCTGATTGCTAGATTGATGCTCTACCGACTGAGCTATACAAACCCCATGTCATTGTTCATCCCACAAAAACCCTACTTTCAATGCTCTAGTTGTCATGTTATTTTATTGTGATACAATTTGCTTTTGTCTTTGTAGGACTACACTGATGCGTTTGAGAAGCTGGTGAGGCTGGGTCAGAAAGGAGGTCGTGATCGGGAAGTAGTTCATGTGACCTTGGACTGCTGCCAACAGGAGCGAACTTACAACCCTTACTATGCCTACCTCAGTGTCAAGCTATGTCAATTTGATAGGAGATTTAGGGTAAGGTTTCAGTGTTAAACTATGTCAATTTCAAAGGAGATTTAGGGGAAGGTTTCAGTTTTTAACTATGTCAATTTCAAAGGAGATTTAGGGGAAGGTTTCAGTGTGAAACTATGTCAATATCAAAGGAGATTTAGGGTATTGGTTTGTCAAACCATGTTAATTTGACAGGAGATTTAGGGTATTGGTTTGTTAAACCATGTTAATTTAACAGGAGATTTAGGGAAAGGTTTCTACCTCTTCTTTAGATTGCTGTTTACATACCATTTATTCACATGAATGATACATTGATGTACTGAAATGCTGGAGATGCTAGGCCAAATGGCCATTATTAATACTATTATTATCATGACCTTGTTCAACTATTCTTCTTTCTCATAGATGGCTTTCCAGTTTGCTTTATGGGACAAGATTCGTCTACTAGAGGAGTTGAGTCTGTCTGCCTCTAAGAATTTAGCTCTTCTTCTATCTCATCTCATATCGGCCAAAGCTCTACCTCTTTCGGTTCTCAAGGTTTGTATTGTACTGTTATGATTAGATTGTAGTTTAATAAGATAAAATATGGTCTACTCCTGTCATAACGAGCAAAAAAAATATTACAAGGCAATTCCTCCAGTCTGATATGTAAAATGTGCCTGTTATCTAATGTGTCTTTGTTCAATTTAGCGAGGTTTTGTTATAATGAGGTCATTGGGCCATTTTTGCATAGAAGGAAGTAGTTAGTGGTATAAACTTTTCAATTCAATCAATACAATACTTTCTTGTTTGTTCGCCATTTGTTGACTTTGCTTTTCATTCAAGCTAGCAACTAACTATTCATGCTATTGTTTGTCCAAGATGTGAGTGGACTTTATTAAGGGTAAGATTTGATCTTCATTTTTGTTTTGCAGATTGTGGAGTTTGCAGACATGAACAAGGAGACGGTTAGATTCCTGAGCAATCTCTTGACGGACCTCCTCCTAGACAAACCGGACAGCCTCATCACATCAATGTTTGGAGGCATTGCCATGGTTACCAAGCTCCGAGTGCTGAGAGAAGGATTAGGGCTGTTCATGCATCATTTCTTATTGAATTCAAAGAGGAAGAAGATGATGAAAGGAGGAGAGGAAACGATGGAGAGATTGAAGAAGAAGATCTCTGTCGCTGAAAGTGCTATGCAAGGAGAAGATGGGCCTGTTAAATTTTAAAGGGTTGCACTTACTGTACTTGTGGAAATATTTCCGGTACATTAATTTTGCAGATATCGCGCAAATATCAACAAGCATGAACTTAAAAACACGCGAATATATGAGTATGCTTTCTTATGCACATTTTGAATGGGTTCAATTGCGTTCTTAAGTAAATGCATCATGAATTTAACAACCCGTGAATATGTTTTGAGGCTGCTCAGCGCGAAAAATTAATCACGTGAAAGTATCAACGAATACAGTATGTTATACTTACTTCAATAGAATTCATAATCACTATTTAAGGGTATTCATTTGTCTAGCAATCTACTATGGTCAACAAGGAAATTCGAGATCACTCTCGCTAAAAGTGTTCATTATCTTGCTAGGAAATCTTTAATCACTCTTGTGATTTTATTATCTGAAAAAGTAGTCTATTTATATGAAACCCAAGGATTCAAATCATGAGGTTTCGTATAAAGACACTAACTTTTCAGAAAACTCTTGTCGCTGTCACTTTAGAGTCGCATCAGCACTCAAAAGCTCGTGAACTTTGTAAGCTTAGGGAACTCTTTTTGCGAGAGTGATCACAAATTTCGTTGTAGGCCTTAGTAGATTTCGAGACAAATGAATACCCTCTAGCGATTCTTTTCAATCTGCAATAATGAACCTATTTATAATCCTTATAGAATTCATATTTCACCTGAAAGCCATTTGATGCATTTATGTATGTATAAAGCAATCTGGGGATCTTTAGTTGTCATATCTGAGGTACTTGGTCACCGAGTATCAATGCCTTACCAAAGGACACTAGCATCTCAACTTGGTATCCATTATCTGTTCTCTTAACTATGGCCTGTATTCACAAAGGTTGCCTAAATTTAAGCCTAGGTTAAATCTGTGGTTTAACTATGGCCTCCTAATAGGGAATCCAACCGTCTATGTTGCATGTTCCTATTACCTTCACTTAATACCGGACTTGTGTTTTAATTGTAAATAAAACTTTTGTAGTTATCATTCCCAAGCAATTTTTAATAGTTTCACTTCCAAAATTTATGATAAATCGAATATCAAATTTTCGGGATTGAGTCCTGTTTTGCTAGCCATAGTTAAACCACAGATTTAAGGAAGGCTTAACTTTAAGCCACCTTTGTGAATATGGGCCTATAAAGCTAACTTTTGATTAGGATCCATGAATAGTCTGTGGCTATTATCTAGGGGCTGATTGCTAGCTTGTCTCTCAGAACTTGTGAATGTCAGAGCATCGATTGTAATTACGATCTATGGTCAGAGTGACCTTCTTTATAATAAAAGTTATAAAAAAAAAAATCATTAACAATGAAAATGAGCCCTCATCAGATGCAGAAGAACGACCCTTTGTAAATGTGTAAATATTTTTATGTAAATTCAGATATTAAATTAAATGTCTTCATACTAATTCTTTGTTATTTTAGTGCTTTAACATGAATGTTATAATAAAGATTTAACCTTAAAGTCCCAGACCGGACCGACAAATGAAATAGCCAAAAACGAAAGCTAATATGCTATATAATACAACAATTCCAAATTTAAGGCGTTTTTATTGTCCATCTAGAAAGTATTTTAATTAAAAAGATGACCGAACCTCAACCAGGCCACCCCTCCCGAATACTTGTAAAATTTACCCTAATTTAAAAGTGCGAGTGATGACGTCAAAAAATGTTAATATGAATAGCTACAGCAGTCCTGTGGCCAGGCATGATTGACTTTGCCCTTCATTCATAACAATAGAATTCTAGCTCACAGGGCGTCTATCGTCCTGACATAGCAATACAAACGTGTTTTCTAAAGGCGAAACGCAATCATGCCTAGCCGCACGACTGCTGTAGCATTCCATTAACATTTTTTGACGTCATCAACTCGCACTTTTAAATTAGGGGTAATTTTACAAGTATTCGGGGAGGGGTGCCGGTTGAGGTTCGGTCATCTTTTTTAATTAAATACTTTCTAGAATGGACAATAAAAACGCCTTAATTTGAAATTGTTGTTTATTATATAGCATATTAGCTTTCGTTTTTGGCTATTTCATTTGCCGGTCCGGTCTTAGGACTGAAGTGTTACTGTGGAGGATGAATAGAAGAGAAAAGATACAGAGAGAAAGACACTACCACCACCACCACCATCACCATCACCACCACCAAACCGTCATCACCATCACTACCACCACCACCACCACCATCACAACCACCATCATCACCATCACTACCACCACCACCATCACCACCACCACCAACACTATCACCATCACTACTACCACCACATCAACACTGTCATCACCATCACTACCACCACCACCATCACAACCACCATCACAAACCACCATCACCACCACCACCACCACCACCATCCACCACCAACACTGTCATCACCATCACAACCACCACCACCACCACCATCACCTACCATCACCACCACCATCCACCACCATCACCAACCACCATCCACCACCACCACATCATCACCATCACACCACCACCACCAAAACACTGTCATCACCATCACAACCACCACCACCACCACCACCATCACTACCACCACCATCACTATCACTACCACCAACACCGTCATCCCTATCATGACCGTCATCACCATCACCACTATTGTCACAACCATCATCCCCACCATCATATTCACCACCATGAAAAATTTTAGCAAATGGCCATTATTGTAAACCATGACACATGAAAATAAATTTTGGGGAGATCATTCTTTAAACAAGTATTCACACTAAATATGTCAGTCAATTGAACAACTAAATCTTTTTGGTAACCAATAATAGTCATGAACAGCTAATACATTTTGAGTCACTACATTAAAGCAGATATGCCAAAATGTAAAACCATTTATAGCATTAGGATTATGGTAAGAGTTGTGGAGTTAGGGTCAGATTATGGGCCTTTATCCTTATCACACATATTAATAGGATGAAGCAAGAAACACAAATTGTTGTATGAATTCATCTTTTATTTCATTAGCATATACATGTATATATATATATTATACAAGAATTGTCATGAATGAATACACCGTATGACATAAATAAAATACCTTTCTTTTCTCTCTCTCCAAATAAAACCAAATCTTATGGTAGATATCGGGTACAAAAATCAGCTTTTATCTGATAAGACAAATCACTATAGCAACTAATTCAAATCTTTTACAGAAAACAACAAAAAGTTGTCTGAATACATAAAGGAATCGGGATAAATATTCTGATTTGGAATCGATAAACAAGGAAATTTCTTGGAATATATTCTGAATAGATTGTTGAATACAATAGAAGTAAAATACATAAGTTGCTATAGACAAATAATAAAAGTGGAATATTTTGATACATAGCATAGATTTTTAAAACAGTTAAGAATGTAATAATAATAATAATAATAATAATGTGATTTGTATTGCGCACGTATCCACTCTGTAGAGTGCTCAAGGCGCATTATCATATTATTATTACCCGGCTTAGCTAGGCTACCCCGAAAGGCGCTCACAGCATTCAAGGAATTTCTTCCTACCGGTACCCATATTCAATAATAAACATAAGAATAGTATAATGTTATCCTTTTCCCCTTGATACACAATCTATATAGACTTGCTCCCCTGTTATATTACAAACAAAAAGTTTCAGGGGACTATCTCATCTAAATGTGCATAAAATATGCCATTTATGTCTGTATTCATACTTTTGAATAAATTAAAATTCAATCTCATTTAGAATTTAAATTAAATCATGGTAGCTATATATCATACATTTTTCCTTTCAAGCTTTTACATTCTATTAAGTAAAATACATCAGAACCATTCAAATGTTTGATAAATAAGTAAAATGTACCTTTTCTGTGCAGGCAAAAGAAAGAAAGAGTTAAGAATTGCTATTGAGCAGACGACCCTGATTGTTTGTATTATAAGAACTTAAAAAAAAAAAATTATATCATATGCCATCATAGATCGTAAATATGATTCATTTCTAATAATACATTCCAATATTTAATACTTTTACAAACCCAATCTTTATTCAACATGGTATGAACATATTGGAGCATGATCATGTTAATGCCAACACCAAAACAAATACAATTCATAATAAATAATATACCATTATTTCAAATCAAATCTAAAAATGTTGTTAAAATCATTATATTTCATGTGGGTATATAAGAAAAATATGACTTTTAAAACAAAAGAAATTGTTTTTAAAAATGATATAAACTATAGATGCCTAAATATATTTGAAAAGCATTTAAGTTTAACTTTATCATAAACCTGTATGACAAAGTTATATAAAATAGATTGATACATACTAATAAAGCTCAATATTAAGAATAAACCATAGTAATATTTTTTCTTCAGAATTGCATTAAACATTGTAATACAAAAGGAAAAAAAGAGCAGTACTGTTGAAAATTATTTTAGCAATAGCTAGATTAATATTAGGCATTCACAAAATACATCACAGAAAATGATTAATATATTAAGCCGCCTTGAGTTATATGAGAGTATCATATGATCCTATTAAGATATAACACTTTTGAGATATACACCCAACCAGTCCTTGCACATGAAATATGTGACTAGCCTTTCTTAGATTACTCCATGATATTAATTGCAAGATCAAGTAGATTAAATTATTCAGCACCAACAAAGACAAAGAAATGACATATAAAGAGGGAGTTCTAGACAGAATATATATAAAACAAAATTATATCTACATACTTAAATGTACAGAGTTAATGAAAAGAAATATCTGTCTTTTTAAGGTATATAAGTATCTTTATATTAGATTACTAAATCCATCACATGAACAGATATTGAATTGAATATTTTGAATGTAGTGATCTGTAACTATGATGTATTATTTTCATACTCCTGGCTTAAACTTGAAATAGGTATGGTGTTTTCTTCTTTTCTTGATATTTGTAAAATAAAATGAAGGAAAAAAAAAAACAATTTCAAGAGGCTTTGGATTAATAAAAAATCAATTTAGGCAATTCTTCTTTTTTTAATTAAATAACTTTCACTGGAAGATGCACATATAAAGCTTCAAATCTCAAATAAAAATCATTGGTATCAGCTATCAATAAAAGACATGTAGCTGCTTGCTTACTTTGTATGGAATATTTTGGTAAAAATATAGCACCCTATTAACAAATTTTCTTGCATTTCTCGGTATAAATAGAGCAAAAAGAGAAATGAAATATATAATTGTTTTGCAAAGGACAAAGTATAATTACATTCTTCCTATATGCGTACATTTCAAACTTTTCAAGTAATTCATACTTCTAGAATATGTCAAAATATTTGGTAAGCATCTGAGGAGTTTCAAGCAATCCACATCTTTAAGCTAATATAATCTTGTTAAAATAAAAGGCCACCCATTTAAATTAATTTTTTCTTAAAATTGTAATTAACTTGAACAAATATCAGATTCCCATAACACAAAGGTTTTTAATCAATTACAAATTTGAAAGAACAATTCTAATTGGAGATCTGTCAGTCATTTGAGCAATAAGTGAATGCAACAATTATCTTTAAATTGCTTTGTAATTTGTGATTGATTGCAAACCTTGTGTTACAAAGCCCTGGTTCAGGTTTTTGATCCAATAAGGCAGGAACTTGGATTTAATCCATTCTGAATATATCAGTTAACCCTCAATTATATACATGATTAACACAAAAAAACAAATGGTTCAAAAGTAAAAACACATTGTTCTGTGACAAATCATCAACTGGAACATGATAACCAAGAATGCATGATTAAAAAAATATATATTTGTGAATTTCATTGTAACTTGATTTGAATACACCCATCTTGAGCTGTTATAAATTTATCTAACAAATATTTAAGATTTGAGGCTTTGAAATAAAAAAAATAAAGCTCTGTGAATTGAAAAAAAATGGAAAAGTTACAATGCATTTTGAAAAATGGGAGGCCTAAGCTAGAGTTTCATGTAGCTTCAAATTTGCACCAGGGATGAAATATAAAAATACCACATTAAATTGATCTCACAAATTGAGGAATTTAACCCATACCAAGACTGAGTTTTTTCAAAGGTCCTCAAATTGGCCCCATTTTTTCAACTCTCATACCCTCTTCATAAATGAGATTTGCTTGTATGAATGAAATATTGAAATGGAAGGAAAATATTGTTAATTTGAACATGAGAATACTGATCCCCCTATATCAGGACAATTTACAACAGGATATTTATAACATTATGGTTCTAGTAGCTTTCTGACGAGGGGTAGTTGACCTAGAACCACCAATTCCTCTTTGTGTTGCCAATTAAGAGATTTTAGTGATTATTGTCATTAACAGATTTGCAATGTGCGAATCTGTACTCGCTAAGTGTTATAATTTCAGAAACAACTTATACAGTATGAAAAAAGGCCACTTTATATCCACTTTGGTGTTGAATACAAATCAAGGTGTTAAAATTAGCAGTGAATTTCTGTAAGGCTTTATTTCCATAGTCTAACTACAGTTTGTAGTCAACTTATCAAAACAACATTAATTTGATGAAGATATGTTCAATGGAAATTATTAAATACTATCAGACTGCAATAGCAATCAATGGTCCAATAGAACATAAACTTTTCTTCATGTATTTCATGAAATAAATGATGAATCACTGTATTTGATTATTATTAACCCAAAGCATTCTAAGGCACTCTGATAGAGAAGCCACTTTTAAACATATCTTCATAATGTTTATATCATTATGAACAAGAAACAATGTTTAAAAAAAAACTCGCCCAAGGCATATTCGTTTGATATTGTCCAGTCATTCTACACCCAAAGAATCAGATCAAAATCTTTTCAAACTAACTCTCTCAATTCAGATTTCCACAATCAAGACGAGAACATTACATTACAAGCTTCTTTTTAGTTTTGTAAAGACGCCCATTAACATAACCCCGTTGATGACTGAGTTCTCTCATTTCCATAAGGTTTAATATAGGAAGTGCCAGTTCCTATTATACATGATTTGTAATGTGCTAAATCCACTCTGTGGAGTGCTTGAGGCTACTGGTTAATGATGACTTTATAAATATTGAATAAATGCCATTTTAATACAGTAATGATATTTGCTATTTTTTCTTCAAAAGTTTTTCAGTTTGTAGTCATGATTGAAATAAGTTTATCTTGATGTATAATATCAAAACAACTAAATTTCCAATCATCTAAATTACATTGTGGCCAAGCATTATACACCCCAAGATGCTTGACAATAATAACAATATCAGCGTACATCAACACATTTCAAATTTAGCTTCCATGCAGTTAACATGATTGATAATCCTATTTGGCTTACCATAATCACAAAACTTTACAAACAACTTTTTGAAGCATCCCCAATTCAGCTCACATGTACAAATGTGTTGATAAATATAATACAATCAAACTTCATTTAGCAAACACCTGTCCATAAAATCACTTTGAAGGTGTTCTTTCAATGGTTTTGGTGGCAAACAGTATAGCTTAGGTTGCTGAAGAAAAGAACCCTGGTGGCTTGTCGCAGATGCTTCATGGCAGAAATTCACAGATTGGTGTATGTTACAAAAGCTGAGTTGCAGAGAGCAGTATGTCACAAACAAGGGTTGCAAAACTGAGGTTTGAGAAACTGGGGTTGCAGAAATTAGTATGTTGTAGACAGTTTGTGGCAGAAAGTAGCATGTTGCAGACACTTTGTGGCAGAAAGTAGCATGTTACAGACACTTTGTGGCAGAAAGTAGCATGTTGCAGACACTTTGTGGTAGAAAGTAGCATGTTGCAGACACTTTGTGGTAGAAAGTAGCATCTCACAGACACTTCATCGTTGAAAATAGCTACAAACTCCTTATGGCAGAAAGTAGTATGTAAAAAAACTTGGGTTGCAGAGGGTAGTATGTCGCAGACACTTCACGTCAGGAAAAAAGTATGTCACAGATAATTTGTGGCGGCGTGTACATAATTAAATATATTCTTAGTGGCAGAAAATAATTTATTGAACACCACATGTGCATCTTAGAAAACAATTATCTAAGACGTAAGCATTATGTCAGCTTCATTCTAACATATCAATCGTACAAATCTTACACCCTAATTCCATTATACACCAGCATTCTTCCTCTCAAGTGTTCACAATGCAGAGTTTGTTAGATAGTCTGTTTTTCCCCAGGGGCAGGGGTGGGGTGGGAAGGCCTTTGCCATCTTTCAAACTCAGTATACCATGCAAGCTTGTGTCAGAATCTGGTTATTTCTGTTTGCTCGCATCTCAGTGGTGAGGGTAGCTCCTTCATTTCCCCAACATGAACATCTGTATGGAGAGCAATGAGAGAAAAACACATTAATACATATTCATATCTGATAAATTTGACCTCATTTGATGGTCCTTCATTCAATACTAGTCTACTCCTCTTATAGCAAACATGGATACAACAAGATATTATTCTAATGAGGCAGTGCTCGGGGTCCAGATTTTAAAGATCTGAACATGTATCCATGTGCTGAGTATTAAAAGGTAATTAGCTTGGTCCAAAGTACATCATCATAATGGGGGTGAACTGCAATTGAACATACATGCTACCTACTATCTGTTAAGTGCAGTGCACATTTTACAATAGATTTTTGAAAGAATTTGAAACATCTCCATGTTAAAGAAAGTGTATTTTCATTAACACTTACATCATGTACAGTGGAAGATTACTCATATTTCAACACATTGTCTGATAATAAAATAATGATTAAAGAGGACAAAAGTGTCCATGGATATTTAAACATGATTTTATTGAATTTCATTATAAGCAAATTATACAAGCCATGCACTACAAACATTAGTGGACACTTCAACAAGTCTGGAAAGCTTTCTATTTCACCCTCTATACTTACCCTTGGCATGCAATTAGAAATCAGACAAGAGTTAAACTTTGACATGAATGTAAAAACTAAGCAGGCAAATGTTATAAAGTTCTTCCATCGTAAGACACAGTGCGTAGGAATTCTAGTACATTTTGATGATCGCGCTGGACGCTGATTGCATAATCAATATCTTGACTAGAATTTCCATCCCATCATGCTTTGCAATGAAAGAACTAGTAATTGAAATCAAAATGAAAAGCATGCTTTATCCATATTCAATTATCATAAAGGTACAAACTGTATATTGACTATTAACACAGTGTCTACGAAGCTTGACCCTGCGTAACTATATACTATCTGAACATGTGCAGTGCATATTGCATGAAGTACATGTATGTAGTCCAAAATTTCAAACCTTGATGTTAAAACTTTGAATTAGCCTAGAGCTCAAGCCATTTTGCCTCCAAACAACATTTTATGTATTACATGTAGCTTGGACTGTTAGAGCAATCTCCCTTAAAACAAGATATGTATTTTTAAATTATTTATGACTATCGATCTACATCAATCGTTTGTGATGGAAGGCATAAAATTTGGGTTAATAAATAAGAGATTGAACAAATATTAGTTGGGTGTGGTGATGTGTGTAGGGGGAGGGGGAAGGGAGGTGTATGGGGCTGATGTTCTATTGACTTGAAGCATCTATTGTTATGGCTAAATGTGACCTGACGGGACAAAACCACCAATAATTCCCAGAAGGAATATCAGGGCAAAGGGCAGGAGAAGCCGCTTCTCTGTCTTGGATATCATTGATCACTCTTATTCGGATGAAAAAAAACAAAAAAAAACCAATGCTTGATACCATTGGAAAGCTTAGAATGTATCTCTAAATTCAGAAAATAGAAAAAAGTGAGTAAAAACTTTTGGAAACTTTAAATATTGGTAGTTTTGAGCTCTCGAGACACAAATGAATACATTTATTAAAGATCCGCCTAGAACTACATTTCAGATAAGCATATGGTTACATGACCAAAGGATCAAACTTCAACAATATGGTAACTGTACTAATTAATTGAAGTTGTCAAATAAATCATGCACTAACACTACATAGATATACAGTATGTCCAAATTATGCTGGAATTAACTGCATCATAACATGGTAGGAGCAGTGGGATCAATGGTGAGTTACAGAAGGATAATATCTATGTGTAATTTCTGGCTCTCAATATAGGATCATTTTGGATGTATTGCTCCATTTATACTATTGATATGTTTTGGAATGTAAGTTTGTTATTTTTGATGTTCGTTTAGCTGATGCATTGCTACTCTATAAAACTTGATATCTTAGATTTGCGTGATAAACCACAACAATGAGATGCATGCATGCTAATAAAACTCCCAATTTTTCTCTGCACCTTTTAAATATTAAAAAAAAAAACTCTAAGGGACAAAATTTGAAATTATGCAGGCATTCTATTCTATGTTAAATTACACCATTTGTATGTGAACAGTATTATGGGTATTCTACTGCATACATTCTCAATTTGCAGGAGGGTATTTTATTTTATTATTTATTCATTCTAACCAATCTAAAAGTCGAAAGTAGGGGATGATTTTTTTTTTAATAACAGATCTGTAACTCGCCATGCATGTTAGCAAAGCCCAGTGTAGCAGTTAGCATCTGGTGTTGATGAGATTTAACCATGTGTTATACTGTTTGTTTCAGCTGTGTTGATTGCAAATGATGTAGTAGACCTTTAACCTATTTAATGTCACCAGAAATAATTTTATGCACAGAATATTTACACATATTATATAATCATTACTTGCCAGTGAGATTGGGAACATCAAACACAAATGAACTTACAAGTGGAAATGTCTTTCTTTTTTTTAAAATTCAGCTTTATGCTCGAGGAGTAACCTTGATGGTGTGTTTAATTATTTCTACTATGTAGCAAACATGACAACATATAACTACCTGCAGCTAACCTTCATCTAAGCACATAGTTGAACATTCATGTCTTATCTCCTCTGATAAATGTTGGTCATTATCATTAACACTATAAAAGCTGAATGACACATAAGGTCACTTTATAAACAGCAGTAATTTTATAGGACTTGACATTAACATATATATATATATATATATATATATATATATATATATATATTAAAAAAAAACCTCACAAAAAGTTTCGCAAATCGACTTTGGGCCATGATAACTTTTCAAGTACGCTTTAGTTATTCATGATATTCACACCATTGGAAAGATAATTTATTCCCCTTTTTATTGATATCCTATTTGTAATTATTGTATCATGCTTCAATGCACAGAATATCAGAATATGGAGAAAAGTAAAAGTCAAATGTTGTAAAATGCATTTTTATTGATGACATTGAAGTTCCGCAACTTGACTTTAGGTCCTGATAACTTTGGGGATATTTTCTAATTTTTATTGAATTTTATACCATAGTCAAGTTAATTTATTCCTCTCTTGATTGATACCTTAATTTTGTCATAGTGATGTCATGCCTGGGTCCACAGAACCCCTGAATACATGACAAAGCAGAAGATAATTTTCAGTTTAAATTTCTGTAACACAACTCTGAACCTTGATACATTTAAATGTGGGGATTTAATCATTGTCAATTTTTATAGCATTAAAAAATTGATTTATTCTTCTGTTTATTGATACCCTATTTGCAATAGCAACATCATGTTTGAATGCAAATAACTCATGAATATAATGCAAAGTAAAAAGTGAAAAGTTGCGAAATGCATTGTTATTACCCGCAACAGACAACAATAGGCATTCAATTTGCAACATTTAACTTCTAACTTGTCTTAACATTCAGGTGTTCTGTCCATGCAGTAATAACACTATCGTTACAATTTGGGTGTCATTAAAAAGAGGAATAGATTTAATTGACAATGGTCTAAAGTTCAATAAAAATTAGAAAATACCCCATAAGTTATCAGAGCCTAAAGTCGAGTTGCGGAACTTCGCTTTGATAAATGCATTTTGCAACATTTGACTTTTTACTTTTCTCCATATTCTGATATTCTGTGCATTAAAGCATGACATAATCATTACAAGTAGGATATCAATAAAAAGGGGAATAAATTATCTTTCCAATGGTATGAATATCAGGAATAACTAAAGCGTACCTGAAAAGTTATCATGGCCCAAAGTCTATTTGCGAAACTTTTGTGAGGGGTTTATTTTAAATAAAGCCAGCCAGCCAGCCAGCCAGGCTCCTCAAGAACTTCTTAATAAGCCTGTATATACATGCAAGGGTGAGGTATTTACTTTAAATACTAGGACTAGTAAAGCGTAAGGAGACAACAATCATGCTCATTTTATGTTTTAATGTTCTGGGAAGCCAATTGTTACCAGTCACAACCAAGCCCTGCGCTGCGTAAACTATAGTGACTATTGAAATTAAGCATAGCATGCAAATGATTAGGTTAGAGGGGCATTTCTGTATGTATCAGTACATACAGGTGTATATTTGTACACTTGGATGAACAAATATAGGATGTTGGTGATCTGATCAGCTAACATGCATTAATGTGATTAAGAAACAAATAAAGATAAATAACCCTATACCCTGGGAATTTGATGAATCTACAGGGTCTTTAAAAAAAAAAAATTTTAAATACAAAATTTAAATAATCAATGTAGGTAAAAATGGCGCTCAGTAATGCATGTTTCTAACTGATTATGATTTATAACAACTGTTTGCTTGTCTTCTTGCACCAATTAATTATTGCAACAAAAAAAAAGAAAGAAGTAAATTTAGCCTATCTAGATGGGGGAAGGGGAGGGGCTAGATAGGGTAACATTACATTGAAACATATCGACCTTTGACAATTTTTTATGAAACAGAAGCTTCAAAATTATCAAGCTATTATGTAACATTATTTATAAGAAGCAAACACAGACATCATGTCCAAATTCTTTGTCTGAAAATTTGCAAAGTTCATGAACGACTAAAAAGCTATTGTCTGGCCAAACTATGTATTCATGTACTTGATAAGTGTGTTTGTAATGGCATGCACTATTATAATGAATATTGCAGTGTCTGAGTGCATGTACATGTAGTGTGAAAATATACATACATTGCCGGTTTATGACACTTAAAGCTCAGAATTGGTCAATACATGTGAATAAAAAGAAAATAGCCCATCTTGGGATTATCATGGCTTTCCAAAAACTAAAAAAAAAGAAAAAAAAAGAAAAAAAAAGAGGATATTATTCAATTTGCATAAAATTGAGAAAATACTTGATTTAAGTACAGTATTGTCCCTTAAATTGATATCAAGAAAAAATGGTCTCGACAAACCAAATCAGATTATTAATACCAAAAAATAAAGCAGCAAAATGTTATTTTACCCAACAAACAAGAATAAACATTTGACCAATGAAAACAAATCTGCCAGCTAAAGATGACATGTTTTTTAAAAAAATGAGAATGAATTTGCCTGTTTTCAGCATTTCTACGACGTGGCAAGCTGAAAATGAGTGCAAAAATATGTACTTTTTTATTTACCTACCGATTTGTCAGATGTCTTTATTCAAATGCCTGTTCCAGTAATTCAACAAACAATTTCAAACAAGGTTGATGAGTGATTATACAAGTAAAATGAAGATGCTAATGGGAAAAAACTATACATATAATAAAGGGATATATGTTTCAATCAATTGTCAATACTAATTTCATGCAATATATTGCAATTATCAACTAATTTCTACTGTTGTTATGGATGCTTTTCACGTCAAAATATTATCGATATAAAAGTATTCAAGTCAAGCATAGTAAAATTTAATAATCATGAAATAGTACATCTCTGTGAATATGCAATATTTATGTGTTTTCTTTTCTTCTTTTTTTAAGTGTTTCTGCCAAAAAATAAATGGCTTGATACCATTTTTTTTTTGTTAATATTTGGTGACATTGGCACTAATTTTGTTAATAAAAACATTATCTCTGTTATTATTGCCGTTTATCTAGTCAATAAACAAAACAAAAATGTTGTAGGAAAACAATCGCCTCCTGCTACTTTCACAGAATGTGTGACATAAAAAAATAACATGCAATGGTACATGAAGAATAATTGACAAATCACAATCAAATACATATTAATAAGCGCAGTCTGCAAAATATATTATATTGTGAAAGTTATGAAATCTGGATACATATTACATACCATAAGCACAAACAATGACAAACATCCTCAAAAGGATAATATTGAGTGTGATTTTCTATTCTTAGGGACATTATTTATCATGATGGGAATGTATACATTGCCATTATGATAAATAATGTCCCTATGCACTTTAACTGACTTTGGATATCTATGAGCCAAAGCACTTCTACTATATTGCATATTGTAACTGGATAAATAGTGTGCAACACGGTTTTTAATTTCTAAGCTTGAACATAATGGCTGCAGCAATAATTTTGGTCCTGGCCGTTTCTTATTGTAGATCTACTACTACACTTGTCTTTATTTTTTCTAAAACATATATTTGCAATATTTTCTATATAGCCAATCCCATGGAGGAGGTTTGCTTTGAGGGGGAAAAAAAAAACGCCTCTTATAGTATGTGATCTGCGCCAAGATAGCATGTACATCATACACAGGAAAGTATGGCATCACAAGCCATGATTTCTGAACTACATTTATAGGAGGCATTTTTGAAGAGACAAAACTCCTCAGACATGTGAGCACGGCTCCATACCAGTCCAGTGACACTGGCAAATTAACCCATAATTAACCAAATCAAAGCCATTAAGAGTAATTTGTTTGGTACCGTGTCCATCTGGTTTGTGTCTTGTTCATGTGGCTGGGGTCTAATGTAAAAGATCTTTGATAGGTCCAGAGACAGCTCTCGCAAAGCTCTAAATTTTTCTGGCTTTTCACAAAAATATTTAACTAATACTATACACCTACAATACATGTATCTACTTTTAATTTGTCTCCAAAGCAAGGAGATTTAAGTGTCAAAAGAGTTAATTCCATCGGTTAAAAATCATGTTAGAGATCATGTCCTATCTGTATTTGTAGTTTTGTTAATGTATATGGGAACCTAATTCTGAAGGGAACATGGGGCCTGTTTCTGAGAAACTGTCATAAGTCGAAGTTCGTGAACATCCCATGAAACGTGTGTTAGTTCTACAACATATGTCCCTATGGGTTGTCCAAGAAATTTGACTTATGTTTTCAAGAAACGCGGCCCCAGAACTCTACTCTTGTGGCTCCTAAAAAGTAATTTTTGGGTTAAAATTACTCACCGATCTAAGGTCAGTGACCTTTCTTGCGTGATCAGACATGGCACCTTCTTGGGTATCTGGAGTCCTACCATACATGGAAGCAGGTCTGAATGGGCGTGGTCCTTTCTGGGGTTTTGGTCTGATAGCAGGGGGTACCTTCTTACTCCCCTGGGTGCCAGCAGTGACAGGTGGTGGTGGTGTAGGTGACGTTGGTTCCACCAAGCTGGTTTCAGTGGTCTCAGCACTGAACGTGATTGTCTTTGATGTGTTATTATTGCTTTCATTAGGGGAAGAGTTGTTAGACAAGGATACTGGAATGGATGGGGGAGTAGGGGATTCCCCTGTTGGGAAGGTGGGGGTTTCCCCCTTCGGGGAGGAAACAGAAGGTTCAGATGAGGTGGGTGAAAGACCATTGGTGACAAGGGAATCGGTCCTAGGAGGAGTTGATGGACTGGTTTCAGTTCTTAATTCTAGCTTTGGGGTTTCAATTGAGATATTGGCGGCTCCTTCTTTAGAGGATGATGATGATGAGGTGAGGGATGAGCTGGAATCGCTGCGCTGTCTCTGAGCCTCTCTCTGCGCGGACAGAACATAAGAGGACTTTGGAGCGTTCTTCTTCTTGAGGATGTCAGCAAAGACATTCCGTCTTCCACTTGGAGCAGTTGGCACTTCGGACTGGGACTTTACCGGTGTTTCATCCGGTATAACCTCTTTGGGTTTGTCCTCTGTTGTGTCTGTTGCTTCTTCCTTCATCCCGCCATCGGCTTCATCAACAGCAGACTTAGTATCACCTGGAGAATCTTGTTGGTCGACTGCAGGAGGTGGAGCAGCCTGAGGTGGGGTTGGTTGTCCATAGACAGGCATTGGTTGCATACCCATAGGAGTGTACATCATCTGCTGCGGTGACATCATCATACTGCCACCAGGCTGTGGAATCATCACATAACCACCCATGGTCTGCTGCTGCTGCTGCTGCATCAACATCTGTTGCTGCAACATGATCTGTTGCTGCATTTGTTGCATCTGCTGCGTCTGGTATGCCATTGCTGGCATAGGGACAGCAGAGGCTGAGGTAGGGTTCAATGCCAACTGTTGCTGCAAAAGAGCCATCTGCTGCTGAAGTTGCTTATACTGTTCCGTCAACTGCTCCATGTTAGGCTGCTCCACTTTACCAACATCATCTGATTTTCCAACGTCTTGCATAGCTTCATCTTTCTTTTCTTCTGCTTTTTTTTCTTCCTCAACAACAGCAGATTCCTCTACTGCATCTTGAGTGTCTTTGACCTGATCCTCGGTGTCCTTGACGTTGTCCTTGATGTTTTCCTTGGTCTCCTCCTGTTGTTCATCATCCACTGCTTCTCTGGTGACGCCTCCTACCAGGG
Organism: Paracentrotus lividus; assembly: GCA_940671915.1. NCBI lineage: Eukaryota > Metazoa > Echinodermata > Echinoidea > Camarodonta > Echinidae > Paracentrotus > Paracentrotus lividus. Next base: position 36,936,237 of record CALNVZ010000641.1, on the reverse strand, counting down.
CACTCAGAGACTTCTCTTCCAACACACTCTCTGACTCCTCCCCTTGAGGAGTCGGTGAATAACTAGTAGTCTCTTTGCTATCCTCGTCCAGACTTAGTTTCATCATTTTCGTTAGAGCTGCTCTCTTCTCTGTTAGGTCAGTAGCATCTGCAAAGCAAATTATATAATGTACACAGTTAATGGGTTAGAACTACATCATGTACATCCCTTAAACTAATGCAGACAGAATTTATTCCTCATACTAAGGCCTGAAGCAATTATTCATCATATTAAGGTCTAAAGCAATTTTTCCTAAAACTAATCCCAATGGCACATTCCTGATATTACTACAAATAAATTGCTAAAGCATTTAATTGACACTTTGCAAGTAAAAAACTAAAGCAAACTAAGAAAATAATGAAAGCAAAAATCTACCCCTCATGACACATATTTCCATTAGCTCAATATAGTAGAGGACCACCGTGTAGACCCCGTGGATGTTTTTTGGCAACAAAGGTTTGAAAGTGGTTTTGAGTTGCTTAGAGGTCACTAATCAAAATTAGCTTGGCTAGTCCCCTGCTAACCCCCGGCAACTCTCGTAGGGGTCAAAATAAGGTCAAATTGGGGCCAATAGGGGGTCAAATTTTTAAAATGCTCAATAATATCAAAAAAGACATAGCAACTTGTCCGTCTCATTCACTGAACAAAAAAGTGTACAGGATCATATACCATGACCTCCAGTAAAAAAGTTATGGCGGGAAAAGTCAAAAGGTTTCAATGAACTTTCACATGAAGGCATATAAGGCCTATACAAGCTAAAATTGTTCAGGGACGACAAATTTTCGTGTTTGTTGTGTCTATTAATATTTATTATCGCTAAGAAAATTAATTTGAGACTATTTCTACATAAGAAAATAATGATCAGTACATATAAGGGTCAAATAAGGTCATTTGGGTCAAATGATTTAATCTAGGATATCGAAATACGGTAAAGGAGTTAAAACAGCTCTATTTTTATGTGTATTGTCAAGTTATATAAATAGATGATTTAAAACCATGGATTCTACTAGGTCCTAGTAGAAATCATGATTAGAACTAATAGTTTTGTATTTTTATTCCAGCAACTACATTCAATATTTAGGGTCATGATATGGTCAAGGGTCAATCAATCATTTGGGTCAAAATGTTCATGGACCTAGAGATATTGTGCTGCAATATGTACATTAGAACTTCTGAGCCTATGAACTTCAAATTTAAAAGTACTTTATGTACCATTCATAAGAAGACAATCTAATTTGATCATAATAGAATGTTAGGTGAAAGGTCAAGGGTCACATGGTCAACTAAAGAAATTCCAGGTATTATGTTACATTTATGTATATCAACTTCTTACAATGTTTTGAAAATTTAGGTCAAATGTCAAGGTCACAGAGGTAAACCTAGAAGGAAATACATGTTTCTGCCCCATTATTGAGTATATCAAAAAACTATTTGAGATGTGAAACTATGATGATGTCCACACGAAAAAATCTCATTATACGAGACTGTGTATTGTAAAATGTCAAGGTTCACAAAGTTTATGTCTGAAATTACTTTTTTTTTTAAAACTTTTATAAACAGCCCTGAACAATGCACAAGAAGTGCGCTTTGTTGGGTATTCATCGATCTTTAATCTATGTTTTAGACTTTTACTGACCTCAACTTTAATTTGTGCAAGTCTGTCTCGTTTTTTAACCAATTTTTGTATGTTATAATAAATGATAACATCACTGATCGTTAAAAGCTGCCAGAATAAATCAGGTATATTACACCTTTTGACATACCCTTTACAAATCTCATCAGACCATCTACCTGTAATCGTGATACCATTAAGGTTGAAGTCAAATTGGTTCTTGGAATGGTCCATACTTGACTACATGTATGATGACCTTTGATATAAAATTATATCATCAATTGAAGTTCACCTCCCAATACTTTTACAATCAATATGAGCTGAGTGCACATCAGTTTTAGGTCGCTGTAGACATTTTGACCCTAAATGACTCGATTTACCTTTTGACCAGTACCATGACTCTACATTTATGATGTGGTTTTGGAAAAGCAATACAATCTGTAATTTAATCATCAGTTACACACACTTAACAGTAGGACAAAAATGGAGCTGCTTAAGCCCTTTACCCTATTTCGGTCACAAATTTGACCCCAATGACCTTTAGTTTGAGCCCTTATATCTAGTGAATATGATTTTCTTATGTAGGATAGCTAGTCTCATAATTTTCTTTAATCATAGATACAAAAGACACAAAATTTGTCATTCCAAGCAATTTTAGCATGTGAAGCCTATTAGGCTTCATGTGAAAGTTTGGTTGACTTTTGATTTTTCCATCGAACTTTTTACTGGGGTCAGTATATAATTATCGATCTGTACACTTCAAAACATTGTATGGAATGATTGCATCTAATTAGATATCTATCATCAAGATCAAGCTTTTTCTTAAATAATTGCAATACGAAGTAAAATACCTAAATTTCATAGTTGACCATGACCTTGACTCTCACTTCATTCTTAATATAGATTGTCTTCTTACGTGGTACATCTAATTTTGATTTGAAAAAGTTCATGGCTCAAGGGTTCTAGAGGCCCTAAATGCAGCACCATACCTCTAGCGTCAATGTAAATTTGGACCAATATCATATTGACCTTCTGACCAATCTACCCCTACATTATTAAATGTGTTTTGGATTAGAATAAGATCTGTAGTTTAATCATCTGTTTACACAAATTGACAATACCACAACCAAATGAACTGTTAAACTCTCGTTCTTACCATTTTCTATCCTAATACTCATCTTAGATCCTAAATTGATTCTTTGACCCCAAATGCCTTATTATATCTGATCATAGATTTTCATGTGTAATTAGTGAATTCTTCGATAATAAATATTAATAGACACAACAAACACGAAAATTTGTTGTCTCCTAACAATTTTAGCTTGTATAGTGCCTTATATGCCTTCATGTGAAGTTTGTTGACCTTTGACTTTTCCACCATAACTTTTACTGGGAGGTCATGGGTTTATGATCCTTGTACACTTTTTTGATTCAGTAGAATGAGACGGACAATTGCTATGTCTTTTATATTATTTGAGCATTTTAAAAATTTGAACCCCCTATTGGCCCCAATTTGACCTTATTTGACCCCTACGATATCGCCGGGGGGTTAGCAGGGGACTAGCAGCTAATTTTGATAGTGACCTCTAAGCAACTCAAAACCACTTTCAAACCTTTGTTCCCAAAAAACATCCACGGGGTCTACACGGTGGTCCTCTACTAATATCATTGACATAATGAATAAGAACATTTTCATACATTTTCAATAAATAACTATTTGTTTTTATAAGGTAATCAATTTAGGAAAGGCCTTTGCACATCATTTATTTGAAAGAGTCACCAAAAATACAAGCATGTCGTTGTCAATTTTGTAGAAGCATGAAGCATCCCCCTCCGTTAAAATACGCTGACTGAATAGTAAAATATCTTCTTTTTTTTTATCATTCATTTACCAGAGAAATTTTAATCCATTTCAAAGACATCAAACGCTGTATTTTCCACACCAAGACAATAAATGCCAATCATAAATGTCTAAAACCCACCACCGTACAAGAGCAAAGATATAGAGAGCATCATAAATACAAGCATGCCATCAGAAAAGCAAAAACAATTTGAAGCTGCAATTTGACAAAGTTGTTAAAAAAGTGATGATAGAATTTCATGCTTATGATCAGTAAATATATACATACATGGTTGATTGATAAATACATTGTAGAGTTATAAAGCAGGTTCTATAGGATAGATATAGAAGTAATATTAGAGTTTATGATGGCAAGATATATGATAAGAATGTGATGTACTCATAATAATTTGGGGGAATTCTAAGTACTGTAATTGCTCATTCACCTGACTTAAATTTTGAATAGCATAAAAAGTAAAATGAATCTAAATACTGGTAGTGAAACCAAAATATTAAACTACTTCTAATGAATATGAACAGAGGTATGTGCAGATAAAAGGGTAGAAATCTTGGGATTGTACTAGTAGCAGGGAATGATAATATATTGTAAGAGAGGATGATAATAACTGATGAAATAGAAGATGATAAATAGGCTGACCTTTAGTTTTAAGTATGACAGAAGATGAAGCGGTATTAGGAATCGTTTCCACGACGACTGCTTCCGTAGACACGCATTCACTCTCAAATCCAGATGACAACTCCCCGACTATCTCTTCCTCCGTTGCTTTCTCTTTCAAATCAACGGAGATGCTTCTAACTCTTTCTTCATGAGTAAAGGAATCTTGGTGAGGCATGTCAGTGGAGTCTAGAGATGTGGTTAACTTCTCTGAACTCCGAGCATCAGGTTCTGAGGGTGGGTTACCAAAGGTGTCATCCAGAAAGACATCATCATTGCTATTGATGGTGTCAAAGCTATCCTCTAACCTCATTGATTTATGGAGGAGAACCAGACGACTCTTAAGAGTGTCTTCTAGCTCACCGCTCAGCGAGTTTGTTAGGACAGGATGAGGATCATGCTTGGTGGTCTGGGATTTAGGTGGATCAACTTCTTCAGGATTTTCTATTGCTTGCTTGAATGTTGTGCCTTTGACTGATGTAGCAATTGTGTCTTGATGAAGTGTTTGTTCTGTCCCAGCTGATTCCCTGGATGGAACAATACAGGATTTATCTTCATGCGCCTGCCGAGGAGGAGCAACTATCTCAACCTTGACTTGAATTCTATTAGGGTTCTCCAGAGAACTTGCGGGCATTGTCGCAGCTTTGTTTCCTTTGTGATCTTCAGACATGTTCTCCTGTTTCTTAAGTGGCTTTCGAGTTCTGACAGCAGGGGTGGGCACCGCCTCTACTGTCTCACCCACCACCTTGTCAGGTAAGGAGTGCTGATCACCTAAGGAATCAGAGGATTTCTTCTTCTTTCTTCTGGCCGGAACAACCGGTGGGGAGTCGACCAGAGATTCATCAACACTTTTTGCTCGCTGACCCACCTGGTTCTTGAGATCTCCAGCAAACTGAACAGATTTGATGGACTTGACATCGTTTGTTGAGGCACTTCTATCCTTCCTGAATGTAGGAGGTAGAGGTGGTGGTCTTGATGGGCGGAGTTTCAGCACAGGAGCAGTAGCAGTCTTGCTGACATGTTGTCTGTTAAATGCCTCCAGGAAGGCTGACTGTAGAGCACTCAAGGAAGCAGCCTCATCCTGGTTGAAGCTTGGACTTATTGGTGGCGGGCGTCTTGGTGCTTTCCTCTTCTTGTAACGCCCACTGATCTGATCAACAGACTTCTGCTTGATGACCTTCTTTGGAGCATCAACACTCTCCTTTTTAGGGGTGCCTAGCCTTGGCTCAGAGGCGAACCGCGATATTCTTGGCTTTGGGACCGGGGCAGCCGGATTCCTGCTGACATCACTCAAACTCCGATCCCTCTCTACATCAGGTTGGCTCTCACTGGAAGAATTCAAGACCTTACCGATTCTTGGTTTAGGTGTGGGCTTGGTGGTCGTTCCATCACTGGAAGTTCTAGTTAGTTCTATCTTTTGTAGTTGTGATGTATTAGTTTGATCACCTTTGCTAGTACCAAGCTTGTTGTTAGGGGTTAGTAGTGGAGGTTGTGAGATAGCTGAGGGAAAGGTGCGTACGGTTAGAGCGATCATAGGGTGATGGTAGGAGGAAGGAGGGAGGCATGCCAGAAAGAAAAGAAAGAACATCGTCACAATAGACAGAGCATAAAAACTGAAAGCAGAAAGTGAAACACAAAACTAGCTTTTCAAATAAAAGGTAACCCAACTTAATAAATAAGTGTTAATCAACTATTAATTAATCAATAATAAAATCGATATCCAAAGGCATAATCACAATTCCACGGTCATGAATATCATTGTTTCAAAAATTCTGTCTACAATCGTTCATTTTCACTGCAATTTCTTTGACAAAGCATATTCATGCTTAGTTTCTCCATAAAATTATAATGGAGTCTGGTTACTTTTTATTTGAAACACTGTAAGAACAACAGATGTGATGATATATATCAGATTACTATATAGCAAAGATTGCAAAGTGTTAGATGTTAACTCTCTAGATCAAAAGTTATTAATCAAATTCAAAGGACCATGCATACAGGCACAAAGGAACTCTGTTAATCTTGTGACGCTAACTTCATGCACAATAAATCATTTTTCCTCAAATATCATCTTGTTGCTCAACTCTAATACTTTTTTTATGGAACATGTGTGCTTTTTTATCATGTTTCTTACATATTGAGATTGAAAAAGAAGATCTAATATCAATATTTAGTACTATTTTATGATTCTCAGATACATGTAACAACAGTCAGTCCTTGGTATAAACTTTTCTCAATCTTTGATAAGCTCTGAAAAAGAACTTGCAATACAATTTTATTTTGTAACACTATTGTTATTTTCCTTAAACCCTATAGAGAATTTTGAGCTTCAAATTTTATGACTTTGCAAAAGAATGCAATCCTAATCTCACAGATCTAATCAACCCCAATATTGCAATAATTATTCATACAAGACCCTTTTCTTTCTTATTTTAAACTCAATTAATTACCTCTCCCCTCAACTTTAAACACATAACTGTGATAGTGAATTGAACCATGATAATTGAATATAATAATCTTTTTAAGAGAAAAAGATAATGATTTAATCTAATCTAAAAGATTAAATTTGAACATACAGTGAATAGAATATGCTGCATGCTACACTAAACATGCATACATGTACTTTCAGTGAGGTCTAAAGCTCTAAATGCTTCTAATATAGATCAACTGTACTATTAACACAGACAAGGAGAGTCAAGGATATAAAATGAAAAAATATACAGAGGGTATTTAATCTATTTGAGAAACATGATTTAATCTAATAATGCATATTAATCCAATGAACTAAACGCAAGGTTGTCCAATTGATCTAAGGTTTGGCATTTGTTATGAGAGGGAAAACAAATTCATCTGTTTGAACTAATCAATGTTTACTTTAGAACTTCTGCATTGGGGGGTATCCCTCATCCTGCGGCTACAACTATATATATATATTTTTTTTTTTTTTTTTTTTTTTTTTTTTTTTTTTTTTTTTTTTTTTTTTTTTTTTTTTTTTTTTTTTTTTGTTTTTTGTTTTTTGTTTTTTTTTTACTTCACATGATAGTCGAGGCTACACATGAAATTTTATTTCATAATATTGGGGTCCAGGATATATGGTCTGGAAAAAAAAATGGGTACCATTTGTTCAAGAGACCTGACAAAATTTTGAAAGCCAAAGCACTTAATATTAGAGTACACTTTGATATTTTGAAAGGTTTAGGAATAAAATGAGCTTTTAATTGATTACTAAAGAGTTGAAGAAGATTGACTGATAAGATTTGATCCAGAATATCTTTAGAGAGTTTTTGTTAAAAACATAATAGCAAGTTTTGGATTAGAAAATGTTAAAAACAGCTGGGCCAGGTGATTATTATTTGCAGAGATCTGGAAGACCTTTAAAAGGTTTTATTTTCATGTAGATATCAATCTCTTATAGGTCTCAACAGATAATTTATGACCAGATTAGTATATAAAACAGCAAAACAAAAATAGCACACAAGGGAAACCATTGAACCGCACCAGGGAAGTTAATACATGTATTACAAGTTCACAATGTCACCACAAACCATATAAATATATAATAACTTTGCAAAAAAAAGAGCCAAATACAAACATAGTATTTGCTGATATTGTTGGAGTAGTTGCAGTACAATGCAAACTTGGAATCTAAAGCTTACCTGATGCACTGTCTTCTGTCATGGGCTCTGATTGGTCAGTTTGCATCTCATTAGTATCAGCCTCAATGGTATCTCCATCCTCATTGGTTGATATGGGATCGACCTGAACTTTCTCTCCTGACTCTGGATCCTCAGGCGTTGATAGGTCGATGCTAGCATTGACCTCTGGTACGTTGACCTCTGACACTGTGACCTCTTGCTCTGTTGCTACATCATTAGTCAATGCTAGAAATAGACGATAATAAAGGTAAACATTAATTGAATACTATATAAGCCAATCTTTTCACAATTTTGAACTAGTTTCGAAAATTCGCAAGTGGATAATTTCATGATTTTTGTAATGTTTTCATTACTATAAATGGCCTTATGTTGAAGTGGTAATTTTCAGGAAGATAAACTTGCGAAATTCATGAAGATAAAACCACCGTGAAAACAACCACTTATACCGTAGCTAATAACATAACGGGGCAGCATAATTCATTTTTATTTGTAGTCCAAAAGTCCATTGGAGGGAAATCACAAAGAAGCCAAAAATTGGCTTGCTAGTGTAAGTACTGCTCAGATAATATGAATTTTCTTTTCTTTTAGTTTTAGTACAAAAAGTAAAGTAACACAGATTTTTCAAGTCGTATCAGAAGAAATAGCATAGGATATTGAAAAAAGGATATTGACCTCTGTAAATTTAAAACTCCCCCTAAATTATAAAAAATATTCAATTTAACAAAGTAACATTACATCCTTTAGTTACATAGAATGAAAGCCTATGTAAAACATAATGACCTATCTCATATACATGTAGTCTATATTTCAATACAACAATCAGTAATAATCACAAAGATGTGTGAGAGATGAAAGTATTAATAAGTTAAGCAAGGTTAGTGGTTAGCATTCAGTTGACAAAAGCAGGTGAGGGCAGGTGATGATGTCATACAACCTTACAGAGACGGGACAAAAGAAAACAATCAACAAACAAACAAACAAAACATTATTTAATTTACATGTATGATTCAAAAGGTCTGAAAAACATCAAAGTGAAGAATAGGCACCACATTATAAACAAATAAAGTCCAGAAGAGCTCATTCAATACAATGATTTAAGGCCAATTCCATGGTAACATATAATATAACAGCACTCTGTAACAGCAAATCGGAATTAAAAGGGGAAAAAAGACAAATGACAAATTGCATAATTTGTAACAGCACTGTAGTGACTGCAAATCACAATCATAATAACTCATAGAAATGGCAGCAATTGAAAGCTACAGTATAATAATGAAATATTTTGATGATACTTGTTCAATTTGAAGCTTCTTAGTCATATAATACTAGTATTTGTCTTTACTTGCTCATATGCAAATACCCTTTGAAACTGACATACATTTCAAAACTATAGCCTGCACTTCATAGTTCAGAGACAACGCAATGAGTGGGGCATTTGTTCATTTTGATCAGAAATCAACCATTTTTTTCTAAAACAAACATTAGGCCTACTCACCTTGCCAATACAATTTGTATTTTGTTTTGTTATCACTGCATCAAAGTTATGACACTAGGCTTGTGAACTTCAAAAAGTGACATTTTTGCCTTCTGACTGTGCTTACTGAAGCACAACATCACAACTCTCTGTAATATTCACTCAAATGATAACTGGTAAAATTATACTCACACCCATATGTAATAAGATTGATTTATGCACACTGACAGGTAAAATAATTTGTGTATTTCACAGCACACAACATATGAGAGACCACCTCAAAAGTGACAACAAAACATTTTTACGACCAATATCATAACTTTTTATCCTCCCTCTAACAATCTTCGCAGATATGTTTCTCTTCTTTTTCAGCTTTTATAAACACTATCTTTATTTCAGGGTGAACTCCCCCTTTAAATGACACTATTCCAAGGGAGGTACATAGTGTACAATAATGTCAATAAATGGGGTGCAAAGAGTATTCTCATCACCAGGCCAGTGGACTTTAACCTACTGTGTCTGCTACTAACTCTACAAGGCAAATAAAAGAACACAAAACATGGCCCCAAATGACAGCCATTATCAATCGGCTTTATTTGAATTTGAACCATAAAGTAAGCCATAGAGACTCAGGTATTACACTGAAGACATGTTTTTGCCTCAAATTAGAAGGCAATGAATGACAAAGTGCGTCCGGGAAAAAAGTATACCCAACTTTGAGAGCCTTGTATTACATATATTTTTTATGAGAACTTAAACTTTATGTCATTTTGCAAGGTACAATTATATTCTGTTTAATGATACCAAGCTTATACCTGTGTTGTCACGGATGACTGCCTGCTTGGGCTTTAAAAACCGGTGTTCAAAATTGCTTTGGACCAAATTTGGGCAGAGGAAACCTATTCATTTCAACAGTCCAAGTAATCTTTTGTCCTTGTGAATGGAACCAGGGAGGCTTACCTCAAACAATGAATGAATGATGATTAGGCCATTTCTATGCCCAAACTTGGTACAATGCGACTTGGACATGGGTTTTTAAAAGCTTGAGAGTTCAATAGTACAATCTATACATGTAAGTTTAGTATCACTAGACAGAATGACCAGGCATGTTGGCTTAGTGGTTAGAGTACCTGCCTCATGAACAGAAGGTTGTGGGTTCAATCCCCCGTCATGTCATACCAAGGACTTTCAAAAATGGGACCCTCTGGCCAGGCATTTGGCATGTCACAATGGAGAAGATAAATACGTATACAGAGACCGCTGTCAAAATTGTGGTGGCTTCCCAGGCAGGGTATACTTTTTCTGAGATGCACTGTATGACATTTTTAAGAGGGTTTTATTTTTTGCAAAAGAAAAAACATTCAAAGTTTTTCACATACACAAAAAAAAATATTTTTGTACACATAAACTTGGCTGATACAGAATAATAATCATTGTATGGACTGAAGATCATTGAAAATAATACATACCTTACAGCAAAAAGTTCTTCTTTTTTTTTTTTTTTTACAAACAAACATTAGTAATGCAGTACTTTATCATGTGAGAATGAAAACTGTTATCACTTAGAGAATTTGAGAGAATTATGAAAACTGTTTATTTACAATTACAATACACAATCAAATGCACTACCAAACTAAATGTTTTGACATATTGGTGCACAGAGAGCTGCATTTTAAGTACCAAGCAAAGCTCACACATAACTTACATTCCCTTCCTACAGCTAATGCTTCCTCAAATGCATCTTCCATGCTTTGTATTAGGCTTGTCGTAGTAGCAGAAGCACCAAGACTATTGGCTAGGTCTAGGTCTGGAGGGAAGGGTGCAAGAGCGTTATAATCAAGATATGTTAGGCAAGAGGGTATAGTTAGAGGGGTGTGGTAATGGGGGCGTGGTTATGGGGGCGTAGTTATAAGGAGTGTGGTTACAGTGATGGTTTGACGTAGTAGCAGAAGCACAAGACTATGAGCTAGGTCTAGGTCTGGAGGGAAGGTTGCAAGAGCATTATAATCAAGATGATATATGTTAGGCAAGGGGGTGTGGTTATGGGGGGAATATTTATGTTGATGGTTTGACGTAGTAGCAGAAGCATCAAGACTATTGGCTAGGTCTAGGTCAGGAGGGAAGGGTGCAAGAGCATGATAATCAAGATGGTATATCAGGCAAGTGTGCGTGGTTAGAGGGGTGTGGTTATGAGGGTTGTGGTTACGTTGATGGCTTAACATAGTAGCTGATCTACGTAAGAATAGTACGAAGACTATTGGCTAGGTCTAGGTCTGGAGAGAAGGGTGCACTGCAAGAGCATTATAATCAAGATGATATGTTAGGCAAGTGGGTATGGTAAGAGGATATGGTTACGGTGATGGCTTGATGTAGTAGCAGAAGCACCAAGACTATTGGCTTATAATCAAGATGATATTTTAGGCAAGGGGGTGTGGTTATGAGTGGAATAGTTGTGTTGATGGCCTGACGCACCGAAACTATGGGCGAGGTCTAGGTCTGGAGGGAATGGTGCAAGAGCATTATAATCATGCTGCTATGTTAGGCAAGTGGGTCTGGTTATGGGGGTGTGGTTATAAGGAATCTGGTTACAGTGATGGCTTGTTGAAGTAGCAAAAGCACCAAGACTATTGGCTATGTCTAGGTCCAGAGGGAAGGGTGCGAGAGCGTCATAATCAAGTAAATTAAAATATGTAGGATTATCATTGGGAAAAAACCCCGCCCACCCCCCCCCCCCAACTCAGGCGGTCAATCATAGAACGTATGCGGCTGTTCCTGATTTCTCCGCAAAGGGGACTATTTAGGATCTCAGGTGGGAAAATATCCAAGAAATCATGAAAAATAGGGTCTTTTGAGCATTTCCCCCCCTTTTAGGGTACTTTTCAATCTTTTGAGAAATCCAAAAATTAGGGTCCCGAATAGTCCAAAAACCTGGGAAAAGAGCGTGGTATAAATTTTATTGCCTACCCCTCCAAAGCCTGTAATAAGAGGGGGAGGCAGGGGGTAATTTTGGTGCAACTTCTCTTCCAAAATGCCTTGTAATAGGGGTAAATTTGTCACGCATTCCGCCGACTGATTAGGGGTAATCTCCAAGAATCTGGTACGAGCAAACGGTACGTGTATGAGAGTTGACCACTGAGTGGGGGGAGCCACATGCGGAGGGAGAGGAGGAGGTGACGACGGACGGTGGACCGTAGAGTGGGGAGGCGTGGGGAAACACACATAACCCATCGGAAAACAAAGCCCCCAAAAGCAATTTTGTACATGTCATTATACCAACATGAGGGGTGTTTTAAAAAAAAATCATTTGCCCACAACAGTGAAGGGTCACCGAGCAGTTACCCATGCCCCATACTAGCGCTATCCCTTCAATGACATGTTCATTCAAATGGAACAAGATAACCAATCAATAATAACCACAAATGAACTTTTATTGTAATTCCAAAATTAATACACATAGAAACATCCCATGGCACAATGAAAATTATAAACTATTATTTAAGTGCTTTTAGCTCTGCTGCCATAACATGATAAGATTACTCAGAGAATTATTATCTCTCACTATTCCTGAATTGAAGCGTTCCTAGAGCTCTTCATATCCTCTTTTCTATGAATTTAACAAATATAATTCCTGTCACAAAAAGAGAAGAATGTGATATAAAGATGAAAGTATGATGAGGGAGTACAATAAAGTTTTGGGGTTATTAAGTAGGGTATATTTATGCATTCCAAGAATATTGTAAAATAGGTCATGTCCAAAACACCATCTGAACAAACGCCATGTGCCAATATACAAAATATATGTGGGTACAATACTTGCAACATACTATACTTGTGATATACATGTATATAGTCACATATCTGGGAGTGTTTAACAAAGGCATGACATAAAGTCGCATTTCAACACCAGAGCACGATCTGATTATTTGGAAATTTTCCTGCGATTTTATGAAACTTTATGTGAAACACTCCCCTGTGCTCTGTAACATATTAAAAGATATGATTGATCTTTAAGTCTATGGTATAGAACCATGTACTACAATCTGTGGTAAGATTGATTGGAACTCTTTTATGTTACAGGGCACTGGTCTGACAATCATGACACACTTAAAATCAAAATGTATTTCAAGAAATCAACAAAGAGTTAGAATGTTGAAAGCAAAATTAATGCATCTATACAAGTTCTGTTATAAAGAAGTCAAAGCCCTAAAAGAAACCAATCACCAAAAAATAATCTGTTTGTTATAACCCATTGATGACCATTTCTATTATTCAAAAAGTTCTAAGACCGGAAGCACCTGGATCCCTTCATTAATGGGTTAAAAGGTGTTCAGGAGCGCAGGGAGATCTGATATCAAAATGAGGCTTGAACAAAAGTTAAAAAACTTTTTAAACTTCTTTTCCCTCTTTTAACAAATGCATTGACTACTTTGTAATTTCATGTTTTAAATTTGTGATTCTTATTATATAGGTCTATCGTTCTAACCTGTTATTCTAAATACTATAGAAGCCGTTTTTTTTGCAGTAGTTTTATTGTCAGCAAATTTAACAAAACTATCCACACACAAAATTTCAACTTAATATTTGAAAGACTGCTTTATTAGTAATAGAAAAATCATAAACTCGCAAAATAACACCCTAATGAATTTCTCCCACTGGTCCAAAATCGCAAAAAGAAATTTGTACGCAATTTTTTGCTTTTAATGTTGTTTTAATGTTGGTATACTGGCTTGAGCCTCAAACATATATACTAACAAAATATTTATTGGTGATTGGTTCTTGTTACTGACTTTGTTGCCATAGTAACCTAACTCTCACCTGACGAACATTCACTGGCTGTATCATTGCCTTCAAGCCCACCACCCCCAGGGGACATCACCAATCTCCCCTCCTGAATTAATCTCTCCACATCTTCCTTAGGCTCCCCCGGAGAGGGGGGCTCATCAGGGGGTGGAGGGGGGTCGAATACCGGTGGTGGAGGGGGTGCATAGTCAGGTGGTGGAGGAATGTCTTCATCAAGTACTATAGGAATGGAGATCAAACATGCAACATGCAGATTTGGACCTAGCAGGATTGATTATTTCAAAAATTCACAAACATGACCGTTTTTTATTAAAATCTTTTCAGAAATCCTTTGAAGTTGTGTTGGTTAAATGTTCTTTCAAGGACCCTCTAAAATATTTTTAAAAAAATCATTTCTGTATAATATATCTCTATAAATTTTTGAAACAGTGATTTATTATTCAGATGTAATCAGAAAGATTTGTCAAAAATGTAATTAAGGTTTGTTGTATGATAAAATTAAGAACCTTCATAACTCCATTGTGTATACTTGTAATATGCTAATTAACATAGGAAAAATCCTGTTGATGTGCGATATAATTGTAAAAGGAACTGTCTAAAATTAATTAGAAAATGCACCTAACAATCTTTGAATGCTTTATGCTGTAAGGTTGGAATCAATCTTTCTTTTTTTTTCTTTTTTTTTTT